>CAUYUJ010016009.1:65000-75489 GCA_963575745.1 Prorocentrum cordatum | reverse complement strand
TACGACTACGAGAACACGACGACGACGACGACGACGACGACGACGACTACTACTGCTACTGCTACTGCTACTGCTACTGCTACTGCTACTGCTACTGCTACTGCTACTGCTACTACTACTACTACTACTACTACTACTACTACTACTACTACTACTACTACTACTACTACTACTATTACGACTACGACTACGACTACGACCTACTCCGACCTACTACGACGACTACGACGACGAGTACTAGCGTTTACTATGACCACTACTACCACTACTATTGGGAGGCCTAGCTGCAGGTGCCGCTGACCCTGAAGGGGGACGGCGACGACGACGGCGGCGGCGGCGGCGGCAGCGGCGCCGACCACGACGCTGACGCTGTGGAGCCTATCTTGGGGCTCTTTTGGAAGCCTCTTGGGCTCTGTTGGGGCTTGGGCTGGTGCCGCGGCTGGGGCCGAGGCTGGGGCCAGGGCCGAGGTTGGGGCCACGGCCGGGGCTGGGGCCGGGGGCCAGAGCCGGGCCTTGGGCGCCGGGGACGGGGCCCGGGCTGTGGCCCCCGGGGCTGGGCCGTGTCTGGGTCCGGGGCTGTGGCTGGAGCGGGGCCCCTGGGCCGGGGCCGGAGCGGGCCGGGGCGCAGTAGGAAAACGCATTAGGGTGGCGACCCCCCCAGGACACCCCCAACACCCCCCCACTGGGCGGGCCAAGGCGGTTAGTCAGTAAATAGGCCCATTCTAATATTGGTATCGTATATTTGTCATGTGCTTATCACTCTTCTATCCAGGGTAGTTCCCCCCCATGTGTTTCAGCGCCTCGTCTCCCTAGGCCGCTTGGGCTATCCATCTTCGGCGGTTCGGGGCCTTACTAGCCTGGTTAGCCAAACCTCATGTAGACTTAAGTTGGTTAGCGAACCTGGTTAGCGAATCTGTTTAGCATTACATTGGTTAGCGAACCTGGTTAGCTAATTTGGGGAGCGCGCTTCCAGACCGCGACCAACCCGATCTGGAGTATGCAGCTCGTCGTTCCGGGCGAGCTACGGCCCGAAACGACGCAACAACCAACACCAAAAGACAAACAAGCTCAGCAAACGCAAGCCGAGGTATCAACATTTTCAGTCACGCGCAGCACGCAAAACAAAACAAAAAATGTCACCGGACACTCAGCAATAACATGAGCGACGGCGCCACCTGCATCGAGCACAACGCGACAAGCATTGCACAACCACAAAGCAAAGCAGCCCGCACAAAAAACAAACATAAAACAACTGAGGACACGCAGTCGCAAAACAAGCCATGAGCACAGCCGTGATGGCTCAAGCCGTGTCGGGCCGCCCCGCTCGGGGCCGAGCTGGCGCTTTCGTTCTCGGTGGGGCTCGGTGCGCTCCAGCCATGCCGATGCATCAGAACTTCCCGGCCGCCTACGCGGACGTGGCGGAGGGCTTGAGGGCCGTGATCGCCCTGTGCCAGAGAACGCTGCTGACCAGGGCGTTAAGCAGCAGAAAGCAGCAGCTGATAAGATGGTGCAGCTGCTGCTAGAGAACGGGCTAGCGGACCGCACGACGGCAAAGCCCGACGACGTCGGGGTCCGCCCTGACTCTGGGCCATGACGCTTTGCGCTGGAGTGAACGCCTCCCCCCACCCCGCTGGTCTGGCCTGCGGAGGGGTGGGGGGCTGGGGCGCTCGCGCAGTCCAGCGCGAATTGCCTGGCGCTGTTAGTTCCCGTCGTGCTCGTTCTAGTGGAACTGCTGGTGGCGTTTGTGTTGCTGCGCGTGGTGCTGCTGCTCTTCGTCGTGCTGATTACAATGGTGGTGCTGTTGGCGGTGCTTGTACGGGCGCGGGTCGTGCTGCTGGATCTTGTTGTGCGCGTCACGGCGAGGTTGCTCCTTGCGCGTGAGCTGTTACGTGCAGTGCTGCTGCGTCTCGTCGTGCTGGTCCCACCGGCACTGCTGGTAACGTTTAAGTTGTTTCGCGTGGCGTTGTTGCTCCCAGTCGTGTTCATCACAGTGGCGCTGCAGGTGACGCTGGTGCTATTACGGTTGATGTTGCTGTTTGCTGTCGTTGTGGTCACAGTGTTGCTGCCGGTGGCGCTTGTGCTGCGTCGCGTGGCGTTGCTGCTCCATTCCCCGTTGTGGTCGTCATACTGGTGTTGCTGGTGTCGCTGGTGATGGTCCGCGTGGTGGTGGTGCTGTTTGCTGTCGTGCTGGTCAGAGAGGTATTGCTGGAGTCGCCTGTGTGGCTTGTACTACTATTTCTGTTGTTGGCTGTGTTGTTACTGCTGCGCATGGTGCTGCTGTTTCTGGCGCTGCTTGTCTCAGTGGCGCTGCTGCTTGCGCTAGAGCCAGTGCGCGTGTTCAGTGGGACACCTCGCCCACGATTGCGACGGATGCGGTCGCTTCACCAGTGGCCACATCCACTGCATCGATTGTGTTGGCCTTAACCCAGGCCTCATCCGTGGTTGGCTGCGCAGGCTACATCCATGATTGCGAATTTTGCTCTTCGCATATTCGCCGGCCACGTCAATGATTGCGACCGTTGCTCTCGCTCCAGTACCGGCCACATCCGTCATTGCGAGCGTAACTCTCGCTTCAGCGCCAGCCACATCCACGACTACGACGGCTGCTGTCGCCCCAGCGCGAGCCATATCCATGATTGCGAAAGTTGTTCTCGCCCCCCCGTTGGTCATGTCCATGAGTGCGAGTGTTGCTGTCGCTTTGGCGCTGTCAACATCCACGCTTGCAAATGTTGCTCTCGCCTCAGCGCCCGCCACTTACACGTTTGCGAAAGTTGCTCTCGCCCCAGCGCCTGCCACATCCACGATTGTAAATGTTGTTGTCGCTTCAGCGCCAGCCACACCCACGATTACGAAAAATACGTTCCCCTTAGCGCCAGCCGCATTTACGATTGCAAAAGTTGCGCTCACCCTAGCGCGTGCCGCATCCGTGACTGAGAATGTGCTCTCGCCACAGCGCCAGCCACGTCCATCATTGCGAAAGCTGGTCTCGCTTCAGCGTGATGAGGGATTAGCGATACAGTTGGCACTTTTGTATTGCATGTTGCTGTGTCGCTCCATTTTGGTACATCATTTGCTACAGCGCGCGCGCGCGTGGCACACTGGCGTCGCCGAGCCGTTGGCCACATTAGCTTCTAATGGGTCAGGTTAGCTTTGGCGCAGTGCCGACAGGGCCTGGACCAAGTTAGGCTAGGGATTGGCTACGGTAGGGGGGGTATACGCAGAATACACGGCGCGAATGCACTAAGTAAATACATTGCGCAAGTACAGTACGCAAATACATTCCGCAAAGACCACACGTAAATACACGACGCAAATACACGCCGCAAAAGAAATCACACGACGTAAACACACTACGTACATACATTAGGCAAATACACTGCGTAAGTACACAACGCGACTACACTACGCAAACACATTATGCAAACGCACTGCGTAGGTACATTACGTAAATGCACTGCGTCAATACATTGCGAGAGCTCATTGCGTAAATACACCACGTACATACACTACGCGAGTACATTACGCACATTACATGCTGTAAATCCACTACACAAATACACTGCGCAAGTACAGCACGCAAACACAATCCGCAAAGGCCATGCGCAAACACACCACGCAAATACACGACACAAACACATTACGTACAAAAACACTGCGCAAGTGCACTACGCAATTACACTACGCAAATACACGACGTGGCGCGCCCCCTGTCACGCCCCAGCGCGGCGCGGCACAGCGCAGGGGGGCGCGACGCAGCCCCCCGCGCAGTAGCGTCTCCACGGGCGTCTCCAGCGCAGCCACTGCCCGTCGCCCGATCGAGGTGCTCGTCAGCGCCCGCTGGCCTCGCAGTTTTGAATCCCTCCCCGGGCTTGCGGGCCGAGCAAACGCTACGCGACAACATTACGTTGAAACCTAACCCCGCAAGGCGCAAGGCACCCCGCGAACAAAAAAACAACTAAACTTTCCCGCGCAAGCACTGCACGCCAAACGGCGACGCTAATACCGCGCACGGAAACACGACGCAAATACACCACGCAGGAGCATTACGCCAACGCACCACGCCAACACGCTGCGCCAGCACACTACGCAAACGCACAACGTAGAATACATCACGTAGAATACACGGTGCAAGTACACCACGCCAAAACATTACGCAATACGCGATGTAGATCCACTACGCAAATACATTGCGTAAGTTCACCACGCGCATGCACTGCGCAAAGACATTATGTAAATACACTGCGCAAGTACAGCACGCAAATGCACAATGTGCAGCGCCCTCTGTCACGCCCCAGCGCGGCGCGGCGCGGCGCGGCGCGGCGCGGCTTTGAACGCGCCGCGCAGAGTGCATTGCGCAAGTGCACTACGCGAGTGCGCCACGCAAGTGCACTATGCACTGCGTCAACGCACCCTGCACAACTGCGCCGCGCAAGTGCGCGACGTAAACCAGCGCGGCGGATTCTGGGGCGGCGGCTTTGGGGGGCGCGGACAGGAAGGGAAAGGCGAGGAGGGGGGGGGGCGAAAGAGGGGGGGGGCGACATGGAGGAGGGGGGGGGGGCGAAGGAAGACGGGGCGACGACGGGGGGCGCCGAGGCAGAGAAGGAGAGGGAATAATGGACAGGAGGGGGCCGAAGAAAAGGGGCGGAGCTCCCCCCCCCCCCGCTGGCGGGCGGCAGCGGCGCGCGCTCCTCCCGCGGCGCCTCTGGGGGCGGTGGATGATGAAAAATTGCAGGAGGAGGGGGGGGGCGGGGGGGCGTTCCCCGAAGCCGCCTCGAGGAGGAGGCGGAGGAGAAGCCGCGGAGCCCTCTGCCCCTCTTCTCCTTTTTCGAAGGCGGCAACGGCAGCGACGCACATTCTCCCTGCGGCGCCTTCTGGGGCGCGAGGGCAAATCAAATCGCCGCGAGGAGGGGGGGGTCGCTCGCTCGCCCCCCCCCCCTTCGCTGTCCGAAGCCGCCGCGAAGGGGGGGGGGGGGGCTGGGCGGGAGGGGCGGAGCCCCCCCCCTCTCTACTCGTGGACGGCAGCGATGCACATTCCTCCCGCGCTGCCTGTTGGGAGGGGAGGAGCGACGATGGGGGGGGGCCCGGGGCGCCCCCCCCCCCCTTCCCCCCGAGACCGCGGCCGCCGGTTTTGAGGGCCCGCCTCGCCGCCGCCGCCCCCGATGCCCCATGGCGCCCCTTAGGCTCCCAGGGCCCCCCCGCTTTGCCCGCCGCTCGCGTTTCTCCTTCGTTCGTCGACGGCGGCGCGCGCGCGGGGGCCCCGGCGGCGCGCGCTTCAGATTGGTGGCCCCCGCGGAAGAACACCCCTGCACGATGCTTCGAACATTTCGGAGATGCCCCGGCGCTCGCGGGGCGCCCCTGCGCCGGTGGGCGAGGCGTCGCACGGCATCGGCGGGCCTCGCTTGGAGCTGCTTGCCATCGAGTGGCCCTGCGCGGCACTGGTTGGTTGCGCTTGGCGCTGCGCGGTTGCGTTTGGCGTTGAATGGTCGCGCTCGGCGTTGCTTCGCATCGGTTACGCGCGCTTGGCATTGCTCGGCCTTGCGCGGTTGCGCGTGGCAGAATGGTCGACCTCGCCATTGCTTGGCAGCGCTTGGTAGCGCGCGGCTTGGAGCAATCGCGCCAGGCATTGCTCGGTCGCGCGCGGCATTGAGCAATCGCGCTCGGCATTGCGTGGCATTGGTTGCTTCTGCTGGGCGTTGCTCGGTCGCGCATGGCATTGAATAGACTTGGTTGGCATTGCTTGGCGTTGGTTGGTCACGTACGGCGGCGCCCGGCAATGCGTGGTTCTGCTCCTGCCACTGCCTGGCATCGGCAGGTAATGATCGGCATCGGATGGTCGTGATTGGCGTTGGTTGGCCGTGCTCGGCGCTGCTTGGACTTGCGCGGTCATGCTTGGCACTGCTTGGCACGAGTTCGAGGTGATTGGCATTGGTCGGTTGCGATTGGCATTGGCCTGCACTGATTAGTCGCGTTTGGCGGCGCTCGGCAATGAGTGGCCTTGCTCTTGCCATGGCCTGGCATCGGTAGGTAATGCTTGGCATCGAGCAGTCCATCGTAAGGGGGCAATGAGTGGTCCTGCTCTTGCCTTAGCCCAGCATCGGTAGGCAATGCCTGGCAGTGAAGAACCCATGCTAATATATCTTGATTAAGGACGCCTGTTTGAAGAACCACCACTGAGGAACTCTGAATGAAGAATCCTCACTCAGGAATCCTCAGTAAGGTTGGTGTATGATGATTTTTCAAAAAAGAAGAAATGTGTTGTAAGGAATCTGTCCAAGGGAATCCTCCGTGCGGAATCTTCATGGAAGCGTCTTTATCAGGAATCGTGACTGAGGAATACTCGGTAAGGAATCGGTTCGAAGGAATCCTTCGCAGGGAATCTTCATCGAGGAATCATCAAACAGGAACCGTGACCCAGGAGTCCTCAGCGCGGAATCTTGATCGAGGAATTTCTAGTAAGGCGCCTTTACTCAGAACATGCACTGAGGAGTCTCCAGTAGGGAATATGGATTAAAGAGCATGTGCCAAGGAACTTCTGGTCGGAATATGCACGAAGGATTATTGCGGAACCCTTATTCCGGAATGCGTAGAATCTGTATTAAAGAACCGCTACTAAGGAAAATGCACTAAGGACAGCAGTAAGGAACCTGCATCAATAATCTGCAGTCGGAAGCCTGCGTGAGGAGTCTCTATCACGGAATATTGACTCAGGAGTCTGGATTAAGCAGTCTTCCCTAAGGAATATGCATCGAGGACTCTCTCTGAAGGTATCTTCGCTCAGGAGCCCTCACTCAGGAATTCCCATTCAGGAATCCTCAGCGAGGACTCTTTGCCAAGGAAACCACGCGATGGAGTCCTTACTCAGGAGTCCGTAGTAAGGAATATACATGATGGGATCCTTGCTCAGGGATCTGCATTACGGAATGATACCGGGGAAAAGCCCAATCATAATGTGTTACTGGCTATTGGGCCATAGGGCTATAGGGCTAAAGTTACAGGCCTGTAGGGCTATATGGGCCATTCGGCGATTCGGTTTTGGCTGCTGTTTTTTTGTTTTTCGGCTACTTCGCTATTCGGCCATACGGCTATTCAGATATTCGGCTATTCTGCCATTCAGCTATTCGGCGATTCGGCGAGATTGCTATTGGGCGATTGGCCTATTGGACTATAGAGTTATGTGGCTATACGGCTATAGGGCGATAGAGCACCCGGGCCCCCCCGGGCACCCGAGCACCCGGGCCGGCCACCGACATCGGCGGCCCATCTCGCCTAACCATATGAATCCGTTAGGACCCTTACAGAGGCAGGCTCTGATTGGGGAACATGTATTTCTGAATCCTTACGAAGGAATTCTCAGTAAGGATTATGTATCAAGAAATTCGTACTGAGGAATCCTTAACAGGGAATTCCGACTAAGGAATCATCATTCTTAATGAATATCTGGCATGGGAATGTACTTGGTAATCTCTATGAGAAGGAATCCTCATTAAGGAATCTGCATGAAGGAATCCTTCTTCAAGAATCCGTGCTAAGGAGTCCGTCATAAGGAGTTTTCATTGAGAAATCTGTCCTAAGGAATCCCCAGTGAGGAAACATTAGAAAGGAATCTTCAGTAATAATACTTAACGAATCTTGATTTCGGAATCTTTACCAAGGAAATTCGATTCAAGAATATGTATTAAGATTTCTCTCTGAGGGAATATTTACAAAGGAACCTGCACTGCGGAATTCGTTTGACGGAATGTGGAATATGAAATCCGCACTAAGGAATATGGATTGGGGAATCCTCGCAGGCGGCGGACGCCGCGCGCAGGCCCTGCCGACCCCGACGGAGACTGCGGACGCCGCGCGCAGGCCCCGCCGATCTCCGCAGTCCCAACGAGGCTCCAATCGGCATCAAGATGGCGCCAAACAAAATATGCTCGGCGCCGAGGCGAGAACGCCACGCTGGAATAAATGCTCGCGGCGCCGAGGCGAGAGCGCAAGATGCCGCCGAGGCGCGGGCCCCGGGCCGCCGCCCCAGAACCCCCCGCCCTCCAGCACGTAACTACACAGCGTAAATATACAACGCATCTACACCACGCAAAAACACTACGCGGCGCGCCCCCTGCCGCGTCCAAGCGCGGCGCGGCGCAGCGCAGGGGGGCGCGTCGCAGCCCCCGGCGCGGCACCGTCTCCACGGGCCTCTCCGGCATTGCCACTGCCCATCGCCCGATCGAGGGACTTGGCAGCGCCCCCAGGCCTCGCGGCCCTGATTCCCTGCCCGAGCTTGCGGGTCGACCGCGGAAACGCGTGGCGCGGAAACACTTCGCGACGACATCCCGCGGGAGGTTCGCTCCACGCGGCGCCAGGCTTTCCGCGAAATACATTCTGCGCAAATATTCCGCGCGAGCTTTGAGCGCCAAGCGGCGACGCTCATATCGCACGCGAAAACACTACGCAAATACACCGCGCAGGAGCACTACGGCAACGCTGTTCGCCAACACTCTGCGCCAACATAATGTGCAAAAGCACGGCGTAGAACGCGCTGCGTAGATGGCACTGCGCAAGTACGCTGCGCAAGTGTACCACACGAGCGCGCCGCGCAAGTACACTGCGCCAATGCACCCCTCGCAAAAACATTGCGCACATACACTACGCAAATACTCGATGCAAACACAGTACATGGCGCGTGCCTTACCACGTCCGAGCGCGGCGCGGCACTGCGCAGGGGGGCACGACGCGGCCCCCAGCGCAGTAGCGTCGCCGCGGACATACCCAGCATTGCCATTGCCCATCGCCCGATCGAGGGACTCGGAAGCGCCCCCAGGCCTCGCAGTTCTGATTCCCTTCCCGAGATTGCGCGTCGACCACGGAAACGCATGACGCGACAATGCTACGCGACAACATTACGTGGAAAGCTAACTCCACCCCGGAAAATGCAATCCGCAAAATACATTGCGCAAACATTCCACGCAAGCGCCGCACGCCAGCGGCAACATTGCGCGGAAAGCTAACTCCACGCAGCGCAAGGCATTCCGCGAAATGTACTACGCAAATTCTAGACGCTTCGCGTATCCCCACCAGCCCGTCCAGAAACGACGCCCAGGCGAGTAGAGGGTCGTCCTGAGGGGCTTTTCGGCGTCTTGGGTGCCTCGGGGGGGCCTCTGTGGGCCGTTCGGGATCCTCTTTGGGGCCTCCTGGGGGCCTCTTGGGGCCTCTTGGGGCCATCTTGGGGCCTTTGGGGGCCTCCTGGGGGCCTCTTGGGGGGCCTCTTGGGGCCATCTTGGGGCCATCCTGCGGCCTCTTGGGGCATCCTGGGGGCCTCTTGCGGCCATCGTGGAGGAAATCGATCAAAGAAGAGGGGAGCGTTAATTAGCGCTGCCCCCTCAGAAGGCCAAAATGGGGCCCAAACCATATTAAAATCAATGATTTTGGCTTCCTCGCCGAGGCCGTTTTGGACGCTCTGACCGCTCCCCGCCCCTCCTGTCCAGGTCAGTGGGGAGGGGGTAGGGGGAGGGGTAAACCCCTCCCCGAAGGGGAAGAGGGAGGGGTGGAAGAGGAAACGCCCTAAACCACCGACGCCCAGAGGGCTGGTGGGATTTCCCGCGCAATTCTTGCACGCCAAACGGCGTTGCTAATACCAGATGCGAAATGACTACGCAAATACACCACGCAGGAGTTCTACGCCAACACACTACACCAAGACAACACATTGGCCCAACACACTACCCGAAAACACTACGCAAACGCATTGAGTAAATTACGATACGCGAGTACACTACGCAAATACACGACGTAAATACATTACGTATATTCACTACGCGAATACACTACGCAAGTGCACTACGTAAATACACTACGTAGATTATTTCACAGTTAGGCGCGACTCTCCTTTCTCCGACGCCTGGTGGCTCCTGGGACACAGCTCGGCTCTCCGGCGGCCGTTCGGGGCCGTTTTGGCCCCCCGCCCCCGATCGCCCTCGGCGAGGCGCAGCTGTCGGAAAGCAGCCCGAGGCCAGAAAAAGCCACCGAGAAGCGCCCGAAGCGTCCGAAGACCTCGAGAGCCTCGAAGCCTCCGACCCTCCCCCCTCCCGGGCGCGCAACCGAGCTTCGGCCTTCCCCCGCGGCAATTCCCCGCGGTGCAGGGCGCCTCGTCGTGCCCGCGCGTCCCCCCGATGGCCGCCGCGCCCTCCGGCGCGCCGCGGCTGCCGCGGCGGGTGCTGGTGCTGGGGAGCCTTTCGGGTGCCGCGCGCAGGGCTCGCCCGGGGGTCACTTCGGCTTCGGCTCGGTGCGATCTCGATCGATGCACGCCCACGCCCAAATCCACGCCCACGCCCACGCCCACACCAAAGGCGCGCGCACTCCCACACACACACACACACACACACACACACACACACACACACGCACACCCACACGCACACACACACACACACACTCACGCACACCCACACCCAAACACAAACCGACACACACGCCCACGCCTACGCCGAATCGGATCGACTTCGGA
>CAUYUJ010016009.1:25000-60000 GCA_963575745.1 Prorocentrum cordatum | reverse complement strand
CCCTTCCACTGGAGCTCTCGGTGGAGCGGGCCACGAAACGTGTGAGCGGTGTGCCGAATTGGGCGCGGTGGTGCCGTGCGACCCCTCCAACTGGAGCCTTCGGTGGAGCTCCCAAGGGGTCACGAACCGTGTGACGAGTGTGCCGACTTGGGCGCGGTGGTGCCATGCGACCCCTCCAACTGGAGCCTTCGGTGGAGCTCCCTATGGGGCCACTAAAAGTGTAAGGGGTGTGCCGAATTGGAAACGGTGGTGTAATGCGAACCCTCCCACTGGAGCCTTCCGTGGAGCTCCCTATGGGGCCACGAACCGTGTGAGGGGTGTGCCAGATTGGGCGCGGTGGTGCCATGCGAACCTTCCCACTGGAGCCTTCGGTGCAGCTCCCCATGGTGCCACGAAACGTATGAGGGGGTGTGCCGGAATGGGCGCGGTGGTGCCATGCAAACCTTCCCATTGGAGCCTTCGGTGGAGCTCCCTATGGGGCCACGAAACGTGTGAGGGGTGTGCCGAATTGGGCGCGGTGGTGCCATGCGAACCCTCCCACTGGAGCGTTCCGTGGAGCTCCCAAGTGGCCACGAACCGTGTGACGAGTGTGCCGACTTGGGCGCGGTGGTGTCATACAAACCCTCCCATCGAAACCTTCGGAGGAGCTCCCTATGGGGCCACGAACCGTGTGAGGGGTGTGCCAGAATGGTGGACATGCGGAGAGGAGAGGCAGGGATGGGAGGAGGGAGGAGGGGGAGGAGGAGGAGGAGGAGGAGGAGAGGAGGTGGGACGCGGGGCGCTGTCTCTTCAAAACGAAGACCCAACACCACAGGATGTTTGGGAAAAAAATCACGACGTCGGAGGTCTGGGTAGTGCGGAAGGTTCATGCGGCGTTGGCACGCCGGCGACGCCGGCGAAGGCGTTCCAGGTCGAAGTCTGCGACGCGGAGCCTCCGAGGGGCACGGTAACGCCACCCGACGGAATTCAACTTTGGACGATCGGGACCGCGATCGATTCAAGGTTGAACGATCGATGCGGTGTACCTACCGTATGGACGGCCGACCTTCCCAAGGGTACCCTTTGTGTTCGTGCCTCCTCGGTCCAGCCTTGGCCGCTTTCGCTGGCCGCACCCCGCTCGAACAGCTTCGACGCGGCCTTCCAAGGCCCTTGCATCCTTATCGTGCGTCCTTCCTATACGGGCTAAGTATATCTATGCGACCAGCAGGACGCGTGAAAGGCGAGGATGACGTCACGGAAGGGGGTGGCTTGCGAGGGGTAAATCAAGGCTGCGCCCGAGAGGAAGGCGCCGTGGGGCTTCGAGCATTGGAGCTCAGAGGAGGAAAACGTGCCCATGCCGCTGCCCTTCTGCCGTGTTTCCGCTTGGGGGGGGCCTCCTGGCAGGCCCTCGTCGCCGCCGCCGGATTCGTTTCAAAATTCCAGTCAGAACGCACCCCGGGAGGTGTCCAGGGAGTAGCGGTATTTGGGCACGTTTTGGTTTCCCCAGGAGCCGCGGTAAGGGCGGCACGCACGTGGAGTATTGGCAGGACCCGCGCTTCCCCCTCTCTGGGAGAGCGTCCCTCTGGGCCTCCCAGATGGGCTCCGAGCAGATGGGATCGGAGGATCGCGCCGCATCGCCGATGCAACGCCGACGTCGCCGATGCACCGCCGATGCATCGCCGATGCATCTCAGACGCATCGGTGATGCATCGGCGATGCGGCGTGATCTCACGACCCCGTTTGCTCTGACCCCACCTGGGATATTTGCCCTCGCCGGGGAAAAACAGAACACGGCGGGCGATCTGGAGCAGCTTTTGGCCTCCAGGGGTCCTTCCCGAACCCCGGAAACGTCAAATACTGTTCCAGGTTCCCCAATAAAGGGAGGGTGGTCTGATTTTTTGGGGGGTCTGATTGGAGTTGTTTGGGAGGGTTCCATGAGGGTCTGGGCAAAAGGCCGTCCTTTCATGGCCAGTCTGAGGGGTCTAAAATGGCTCGTTTGAGAGGGTTGTGACCGCCTCCTTTAAAATCTTGATTACTCAGGTTTAAAAACCAGTCCCGGGCAGTTGGACAATTTTTGAGGCAGCGGGATTAACTATCCGACTTCCCCCCTCGTTCCTGGCCAACTCTGACTGGCCGACTCCCCGACGGGCCGACTGGCTGACTGCGGAGTCGGAGAGTTCCTTCTGGTGCTTCAAAAAATGTGCCCCTCTTCCTGGGGAAGGAATCCAGGTCTCCGGGGGCCAGCGTCGTTCGACTGCACGCAAGAGTGACCCTTCGCCGGAGCGACCTGTGGTGCGGGCCAAGTTGGGGTCCCCCCGATGGCCGAGCGCGATGCAGCAGCAGCGTCCTGCGCGCTCGTGCTCGGTCTCCCCGCGGCCTCCCCAAAGCCGCGCACCAACGGTCCTCCTCCTCCTCCTCCTCCTCCTCCTCCTCCTCCTCCTCCTCCTCCTCCTCCTCCTCCTCCTCCTCCTACTCATCTTCCTCCGCCTCCTCCTCCTCCTCATCTTCCTCTTCTTCCTCCTCCTCCTCCTCCTCCTCCTCCTCCTCCTCCTCCTCCACCTCATCTTCCTCTTCCTCCTCCTCCTCCTCTTCCTCCTCCTCCTTCTCCTCCTCCTCCTCCTCCTCCTCTTCCTCCTCCTCCTCCTCCTACCAATACTGGTCGTACAAATTCGAGGTGTGGTTTTTTATTCTTCTCGTCAGAGGAGGAAAAGGTATCCTGCATCGCGTTCGCCACAGTGCACCTGCCGAGAGGCCCTCGTCGCCACGGCTGGATTCTCTTGGGAGCTCTCGTCAGAGCCGACCCCGTGGGAGGTCCGTGGAGCAGCGGAATCGGTATTGCTCCGTTTCCCCGAGACCGGTGGCCTTCGGCGAGCCCGGCCGCCGTGCCTGGGTCGTGGACGGGATGCGTGTCGGATCCCTCCTGGGGTCTCGTGTGGGTGTCTGTCTCGACACCGCCTGCACCCCGGCCCGCCCTCCGGCCGCCTGAGGCCCCGCCCGCCTGTGCTCTGTCTCCCCAAGTAGAGCTTTGCGTAGCCCGCCTAGCCTTTAACCGGAAGAGGCTCGCTCTCGACCCGCAGACCAAAAAAGTGGGTGTCTGTCGCTGGGGCCCTTCTGGCGGCCTCTGGGTTTGCCTGCTGGCCATCTCGAGGGGTGAGCGGCTCGATCCTGCCCTCGGGGGACTGGCGATCCTGGGACCTCGATCCTCGAGCCTCGATCCGCGAGCCTCGATCCTTGAACCTCGATCCGCGAACCTCGATCCGCGAGCCTCGATGCTCGAACCTCGATCCTGGGGTGACGAATGGCGGCCCGATCTTCCCCGCTTGGGGGCCTTTTGGGGGGCCTTCCAGGACATTCTTGTAGGCGTCGGAGGCATCCTTGGGCGGGTCTTTGGGGCACTTTGGGTCCTCTCGGACGCTCGGAAGACGAACAAGCCGAGCATGCGGAAATCTGTATACACAAAATATGGCATGTCATGTTTGGGGCATGTTGGGCCGACACCCATGGCCTCCATGACGGCTCAAGACAGCCCCAGGATGACCCCGTGGGGCTACCAGGAGTTTCTGAGCCTGTTTCATCGTTGTTCGGATGGCTATTGGGAGATGTTAAAGGCGGTTTGGGCAAGTTTGTCACATTGCGTGCGAGAGGCACGCTGGCGGATCAGAGCTGGCGGTTCTTCTTTGATTCCAGCCTACGAGGGCCCACGTCGGGCCCAAGGGCCGTCAAGACGTCGCTAAGGATGAAAGTGCCGCCCCAGGGAAGGGGTCAAGAGCTCTGGGGGTTCGGGCGGGCGACAACAGGGGACAATCAATAGGAAGGGGGGGAGAAAGGCGCGCCCTCCCAGCACCTCTGGGCGCGGGGCGGCCCCGGGCGGCAGTCCAGGGGCCCTCCATCCGGGCCCCTGTCGACCGACTTCCCTTCCAGCCGCAAGCATTCCCCGTCGATGGCCCCCACGTTGACGTCCTCCCGAGAAGGGGGCCCGTGCTGGGAGAAAGCCACGCCCGAGCCTGCTCCGGCACACGCCCCGAAGAACCTCACGCTCGGAGGCTCCCTTGGCCGCGCGCCGCCGTCGCCTCCTGCTCCCGCCTCCCCTTCCACTGCCGGTGCCTCGATTCGCCTCGCATCTGCCCCATCGTACAGTGGAAGCCCATGCCAAGAAACACCCTGCTCGCCTCCAGGGTGCCCTGGGTTTCTATGGTTTTGCTGTGGAACACACCAAAAATCAATGGACGTTCTGAGGTCTCAGGGTTGGGTGTCCTGTGGAAGGTTTCCTGTGGTCGAGCTCTGACTGCAGCCTGACCGCAACTCGGACCCGAGACGCCGCCGATCGAAACATCGAGAAAACCACGGCGTCGGAGTCGAAGAAGAAGACAAAGCTGCAATAACATGAAGGTTCGGAGCTCCGCACGGATTTCTGGGATTGGCGTTGGGCCCCCCTGGCGGCGCCTCCAGCGCCGCACCTTGCGCGCTCCACGCCAGGGAGGGGGCTCCAGCGCAGATCCCAGAAGTCCGCGCGGACCTCCGGAAGCTTCCGCTCATGCCCTTCCCCGAGATATCTGACGCTGCATAAACTTGCCACCTCGCAGAAAATCACCACCAGAGCCCTGGACGCCAGGCGTTCCGTTCGCGCCGACCCTCCTGGGGGTGTCAGAGCTGCTCCCGCAGCCCGTGCCGACCTCTTTCTGGAGGAGCCGATCACGCCGACGGTGAGCATGCCTTCAGAGCCCTCCGGCGTGCAGCACGCGCCCCCCCCGTGACGCCGAGCAAGTGGCCGCACCTCGCTGCTGCTGCCTCCTGCGCGAGCCCGACCGATCCTGGTGAGGGCCCGGCGGCCGGGCGAGAGCGCCCAGCTCGGCTCCCCAGACACGCGGCTGCTCCAGCGTGATCTCGCTGCGTGGGCCGCGAAGGTCCAGACCACGTCCCCTATCAGGGCCAATCCGGGCCCGTCCCTCTGCAGGAGGAAGATATGCAGACACATCGGCTAGACGTAAGAGAGTGACCTTTCGCCGGAGCGACCCTCTGGTGCGGGCACAGCTGGGTCCCCAGAGGGCTGCAAGCGAAGCAGGGACAGCGGCTTGCGCGCCCAGGTTTGGTCCCCCCGCGGCCCCCGAAAAGCCGCACACTGAAGGTCACTCTTACCCAGGGTCACTCATGCGTGCAGCCGAACACAGTCCCGAACATAGTCTTGGGACGAGCTTCCCGCCATCTCTCGCTTAGGTCTGAAGCTTCCCTGCCTGCTTGTACTGCAGGAGGACACGCCCGACCCAACCACAGGGCCGGTTTTGCGTCCTGAGTCGCTCTGTGGCGCTCCCGAGGCCCGGCGAGCGCCCCCCCAAAGAGGCAGACAACGGCCCCAGCACACGGACCGCCCGCTCCCATCTCGTCGGAGCGCCGGCTCTCCGGGTCGAGGAAGAGATGGTCGGAGGGCGCGTGGTGCAGGGGCGATCAGTGTCGACCAAGAACGAGACGGCACCGTGCCCCACCCACACTCGGCCCAGATTACGGTAGGTTCGTGTCGTGTCGACCAGCGGCGACCCTGCCAGCTGCGTTCAAGGTTGAACGCCGCAGGCGACCCAGAATCGTTCGATGTGCAACGATTTGGACGTTTCGGAAACGACCGATCGATCAAGGTTGGACGATCCCCGCGGTGTCAGGAACCAATGCCGGGGTCGACACGACGCGAACCAGGTCGACCCAGCCAAATCAAGGGTACCCTGGTGTCCTGTGTTTCGCGGCCCATGCTTCCTGCCTTCCTGTGGCAGTGTGGCCCTCGGAAGGGTCTTGTGCCCTCTCGCGTGTCCTGTCCGATCGAGTCCGACTGTACGGCACGACGGCGTTGGGATTTCAAGCGCTTGCCCCGTGCAGCCTCGGCTTGCAGAAAAGGCGCAGCAAGCAGCGGGCAGCGAGGGCCGCAGAGAGGGAGCCCTGCCAGGGCCCCTATAGAGGGGCTCGCCGGGGTCCAGGAGAAGTCCCTGGAGTTAGGTCGGGCCTGTCCCTCTACAGGAGGAATATTCAGAAATAGTCCAAACTTAGTCTGGGGACTATTTTTTGAGTATGTTAGGGCATCTTTGGAGTATAGTTTGATTATTCTTTATTTTTTGTCCACAATCCCCCTGTAGGGGGACAGGCCCGACCTAACCCTAGAGCCCGAGAAGGGCACCTTTCTTCTTCCCCTCCCACTTCTGTCGCCCCCATCAGTGCGCACCCAACTGGGGCGCTAGGATCTGCTGGCGTGTTCCTCCTCTGGAGAGCCACGGCTCGTCGTCGCAGGCAGGAGGCCTCCCCCCCCCCGGCGGGCAGGACGAGGGAGCCCTCCTGGCCGAGCGCGTGGCGGACTTCGCAGTGGTGATCCTGTCCCTGTCCTTGGGCAACGAGGGCTTGGCGCGGCAGGAGCTCGGTGGCTGCAAGCCTTGGGATCCTGGCATCTCGACTTTTTTCGGGCCGGACGTTTTCGCCAGGGTTTGGGCCCTGGGACCCTCACGGATCGATCCAGCTCGAGAAATTGCGCAGAGAGGTGGGGTCTAGGGCTCCGGACTGCAAGCCCAGACCCCCCCTCGCGTCATGAAAAAATCACGACGCCAAGTTTGTCGCCGTCTTCGGCCTCTGGGGGCCCTTACCGGGCGTCGGGAGCGTCGAAAAACGACTCAGTATTTGTAGCCCTGCGGAAGTGGTCCGCCGGACCTCCAAGGTCCACGCATCAGAGCCTGTTTTTTTTCTGACTCCAGCAAGTTTACTTGCATGGACCGGGGGGGGGGGCTGAACCTGAAGCAAGCCGCAAACGACTTGCACGTGCGGAAATCGTGCAAGTCGAGAGGCACTTGCATGCTGGTGCCTTCTCTGAAGAGGGGCGAGGGGGGGAGGGGGGGAGGGCACCATGCAAGTAAACTTGCACGAGTCTAGAGAATATAAGACCCTCAGGATGAAAAACCCAGCCCTGGGGAAGTGGCCCGCCGGACCTCCAAGGCCCACGCATCGGAAAAATGGATGCAGCCGGGCGTCTGTCTCGGCGGCTGCACTCACGACGGCAGGTGCTTCGCCGGCCTCGGCCCCTGGGGCCCTCGCCAGGCGTCGGGGCCGTCAAAAAAAAACACGACTGTGGATGAAAAGCCGGTCCTCGGGAACGGGTCGCGACCTCTGGGGGTCGACGTTACGACAAGCTCATGGCGTCGGGAATATCTGGGAAGGGCGCGGTTACGCCGGGGTGCGTCCAGGAGGCCTGTCGTGGACACGACGGCTCCTCGCCCAGCGCAGGTCCGCTCGAGATCGGTTTTTCCAGCTGGAGACGGCGGCGCTTGCCGGCACACTTCTGCATGCGGGTTGGGTGGGCAACCTCCCCATGGGGCAGTGGGCAATGGCAGTGCTCCTTGCTCCGGGGAATGCCGTCGCTCTTCGGTGCGGTGCCTGGTTGTGCTGCGAAGCCCTGGGCCCGTGCCCTGGCTGGCCGCTGCGTCTCTCCAGTATAGATCCTTTGGGTGCCTCGCCCAGGTGAGTCCTTGGCTTCGCCAGGGAGCCCAGCCCCTCCCAGGGTGCGCCCTGACGAGAAGCCTGCAGGAGGCCCACGCAGATCGAGGAACGCCAGGGAGGACCGCCGCTGGGTCGACGGGCCCCCCTCCGACGGGAGGATCGGTCCTCGTGGAAGCCTGAAGCTGGGGTGTGGTCTGTGATCGGTGCCGCGTCGGGGTTTAGGGGTCACCGCGCTGCCCTCGTCGGGGCGCGGCGGAGAACTCTGTCGAGGTCCTCGCCCCCAGACCCCCGACGCCATGACTCTGTTTCCAACGTCGACCCCCATCGGTTTCGATCCATTCCCCGGGGCCCGTTTCTCAGCCTGAGTTGTTTCTTGCCGGTCCGGAGGCCCAGTGAGGGCCCCCAGGAGCCGAAGATGGCGAAGAACTTCCCGTCACGGTTCCTTCGCAGCGCGAGGGGGTCTGGGGCCCACCCACCCCCGGCGCGGGTTGCAAGCCACGCCCTCCGCAGACCAAACCAATTGGGCGCCGCCGAGGAGTCGGCGGCCGACATCGAGCGCGTGGCGCGGAGGTACGCGGACGGCCTGCGCCGCATCGCCCGCCGGTTGAGGCAGGCGATGCACCCGCAGGCGCGCCTCGTCCTGGGCGGGCCCTACCCCCACGGCGACTACAAGGCGGGGCACCTGCGCGCCATCCAGGAGCCAGGGGCCACGCTAAGGGGCAAGTCGGGCCTGGCCCTCCACAGGAGGCATGTTCAAACATGGCTGAAACCATGGTATGGGGACGACTTCTTGATCCTTGTTCGATGATGTTTGGGCATGTCTCGACTCTGTGTACTTTTTCGTCCAGACCCGCCTGCTGGGGGACATGCCCGACCTAATGCTAGGGTTAAGTCGGGCGTGTCCCCCTACAGGGGGATTCTGGACGAGAAATAAAAAATACTCAAAAAATACACCGAGCTTGTCAAACAAATACTAAACAAAAAAAGTCCCCAGGCTATGTTTGGACTATGTTTGGACTATTTTGGGGGTATGTTTTACTTTTCATCGAAAATCCCCCTGTAAGGGGACACTCCCGACCTGATGCCAGGAGAGGGGACGCAGTCGCGAGGAGGAGGAGGAGGAGGAGGAGGAGGAGGAGGAGGAGGAGGAGGAGGAGAGGAGGAGAGGAGGAGAGGAGGAGAGGAGGAGGAGGAGGATGATAGGGAGGAGGAGGAGGAGGAGGAGGAGGAGGAGGAGGAGGAGGAGGAGGAGGAGGAGGAGGAGGAGGAGAGGAGGAGAGGAGTAGAGGAGGAGAGGAAGAGAGGAGGAGAGGAGGAGGAGGAGGAGGAGGAGGAGGAGGAGGAGGAGGAGGAGGATGGGGGGCCCTCCCGGCGGGGCGCCCTCGCAGCCTCGCCCCCTCGGCCCGTCCCCGGAGCCCCCCTGCCGACGGCCGGCTCCCTCTCGAGGAGTTGTGGCCTGCAGGGCAGTTTCTAATACACTGGATTGCAAACATATCC
Source organism: Prorocentrum cordatum (assembly GCA_963575745.1). NCBI lineage: Eukaryota > Dinophyceae > Prorocentrales > Prorocentraceae > Prorocentrum > Prorocentrum cordatum. The sequence goes on along the minus strand of CAUYUJ010016009.1, from coordinate 51,063 downwards.
GATTTTTAGTACAGGATTAATGTGTGAATCAATGTATGCACGAACTCATCGCTGCTTTTAATACTGAACCCCTGCATGTTTCATGCATGAGCCGCACGCGGAGCATGCATTAAGAACGGCACCGTGCGTGCCCCAGGGGGGCTTTTGCATCCTTATCGATGGTCCTCCGGACGTGTGTGAGCCCAGCGTGTGTTTGCCCCGCTCGTTCCAACCAGCAGATCGTGACACCGCCTTCGTTGTACTGAAGGGCCTCAGCGGGCAACACACACGTTGGCGCCCACGCACGTCCTGAGGATCCTCGACCTCACCGCGCGCCCTCGCTGTCGGTTTTCACTGCTGGCAGGTTCTCGAGGCTCGAGGGTTTCGGGTGTGGTCGTCGGGCCTCGGCGGCTTTGCCAGCCTCCGGCTGCCTCCCAGCGGCCTCGTTGTCAGCTTTCACTGCAGGCCTTGGCATCGCTCGGACGTGTGCATGTTTCCCTTCGGCGAGGACCATCGAGGAGAGTATCCTTGACCACTTGGCGAAAAAAACGCGCACGAAGCCGAAAAAAAAGCACAGGGAAGGGACGTCCGAGCGATGGCCACAGGCAGGTCCTCGAGGCTCGAGGGCTTCGGTAGGGAAACAAAAAGTGGCACAAACATAAAAGCTCGGAGGTCCGCGCGGATTTCTCGGATCGGCGCGGGGGCCCCCCAGCGGCGCCTCCGGCACCGCCCCTGGCGCGCTCCGCGCGCCAGGGAGGGGGGTCCAGCGCCGATCCGAGAAATCCGCGCGGACCTGCGAGTTTTTATGTTTATGTCACTTTTCGTTCCCCTAGTCCCTCCTCCCCCTCCCTCCTCCTCCTCCTCCCCTCCTTCCTCCTCCTCCTCCTCCTCCTCCTCCTCCTCCTCCTCCTCCTCCTCCTCCTCCTCCTCATCCTCCTCCTCTCTCCTCCTCCTCCTCCTCCTCCTCCTCCTCCTCCTCCTCCTCCTCCTCCTCCTCCTCCTCCTCCTCCTCCTCCTCCTCCTCCTCCTCCTCCTCCTCCTTTTCCTCCCTCCTCCTCCTCCTCGTGGTCGCCGGGCCTCCTCGGCTCTGCGCCAGCCCTCGCCGGCTGCCTCCCGAGGGGCCCTCGCCTCGCCGAGGGGGCGCCTCTCCCGGGGTGCCCGGGCGTCGCCCCCGCGCGGCTGCCGGAGGCCCGAGGCAGGGCCCGGAGGCCACCCGGGACGGGGATGGGCTCAGGGACGGACGCATCGACCCCTCATCATCAACAACAACAACATCATCATCATCAGCATCATCATCATCATCATCATCATCATCATCATCATCATCATCAGCAGCAGCAGCAGCATCATCATCATCAGCAGCATCATCATCACCAGCATCACCATCAGCATCTTCACCATCATCAACAGCATCATCAGCATCATCGTCAACAACATACTCATCATCATCGTTAACAGGATCATCATCATCATCATCATCATCAACATCAACATCAACATCAACAACAGCATCATCAGTCTCGCCATCATCAACAACATCCTCATCATCATCATCATCGTGAACATATTCATCATCATCAACAACATCGGAAGCATCATCATCGTCAACAATATACGCATCATCATCATTAACAGTATCAGTATCAGCAGCATCAGCATCATCATCATCAGCAGCAGCAGCATCACCATCATCATCAACAACATCAACACATCAGCATCACATCATCATCACCATCAACAGCATCATCATCAGCATCACATCATCAGCATCATCATCAGCAGCAGCATCAGCATCATCAACAACATCACTACATCATCATCAGCAGCAGCATCATCATCAGCATCATCAGCATCATCATATTTAGTCTTGATCGCTGGAAAGAATTCCGAGCACCAGGAATATACCAACATCGGATGGTTTTCACGTGTCGGGCCCTGGGAGGCGATACTCGTTCGGCACTGCTTCGATACTTGTCTGGGTGCTCGAAATCATTTCTGGGATGTGGTCCTGAAGTACGATGGGAGCTGCATAACCCGCATCGCCCATTCATAGCCGCTACGGGCTGGATAGCCCACCCTTGCCCAGGACCGTGCGGACTCGCTATCGGGGACATGTTGCCGATCTGTCGGCGATGCATCCCCGATTCGCGCTCGGTGCTCTCCCCACCCTGAGCGGGTCCCTCCCTCACGCTGCCCCTAAGGAGGTCCGGCAGGAGCTCCTCACCTGGCCCGAGGTCGACCACGTCATCGACTTCCTGAAGCCGTGCGTGCACGACGGGAGGGGGCACTGGCACAGGCCGAGGAGGAGGAACAGACATTGCACGGGCATAAGCTTTCGGAGCTCCGCGCGGATTTCTTGGACCGACGCAACCCCCCCCCGCTCACGCCGCGCAGAGCGCGCCAAGGGCGGCGCCGGAGGCGCCGCCAGAGGTCCCAGCGCCGATCCAAGAAATCGCGCGGAGCTCCGAAAGTTTGTGTGTATGCAGTGTGGCTCGGGGCGTGACCCGTCCCCCTGAGCGGCCTCGCTCCCCTCCCGCCCCCGCCTGCGGCCGCTTCCTCTGCCTTGTCCCCTCCTCCCGCATGGTGGCACCACTTCGCTACAACGGCAACCCCGCTTGGGCAGCGCTTCGCCAGCGCAGTTCCTCCGCCTGGCCGCCGCCGCACAAGGTGTGTGCAGTCTGTCTGTGCTTCCTCCGGCAGGGGCGCCTGGCGGGACCCCGGGCACCCCAACGACGCGGGGCACAGGCAGATGTTCCAGTGCGTGGAGCTGCACGGGCTGCTCGGGCCCTTCTCGGAGGGCGGCGACGGCATCCTGGAGCCGCTGCTGGGCAGCGGCGAGGCTCGGGGAGGAGCAACGCTAGACAAAGCTGCGGGGGGGTGGGGGCCCAGCACCGATCCGAGGCGTCCGCGGGGAGCTCCGAAAGTTGACGCTCATGCCGTTCCCTGAGATCCGATGCTGCAGATACAAAAAAACACGTCGTGATAAAAATCACGACCAGAGCCCCTGGACACCATGTTTTTTCTCTACCTTGTAGGGGGCCGGATCGTTCTGTGAGGGTCCCGGGGCCCGAAGCATGGCGAAAGCGCCCAGCTCGAAAAAAATTGAGTCGGGGCGAACACGTCCAGCCCACCCGTCCGTGGTGCCTTTTCCGTTCAGTAGAAAAGCGGCGCCACTTGCAGCACACCAGCTAGTGTGATTCGATCTGGTGCGCTGCTGGACGCAAACATCGACTTACAGTCAACCCGCAGAGTAAAGGACGGGCAACCTTCCCAAGGGTACCCTTGCATCCTTGCCTCCTGGGTCCATCCTTGGACACTTTCGTTGGCCGCGCCCCGCTCGAAATTCTTCGAAATGGGCGTCCAAGGGCCTTGCATCCTTATCGCGCATCCTTACTCTGCGGGTTGACTGTATGGCGCAAGTTCGCTTTGTCGCATCCCTGGCGCGCCCCTTGACACGGCTTCTCCCGCCATAGAGAGCTCCACTTCTTGTTTCAGTGGGAACTTCCTGGAGACGCCAGCATCTGATGGTTCGCTCTTCCTGTATGGAGGTGGACCCCGCGCACAGGGCGCGCGTCGACGGCCTGAAGCTGGCGACGTTCAGACACGAGGGCTGCTCGCGCCCGGGCTGGCGGAGCTGGCTGAGAGGCCAGCCCGCGGCTGGCTGGTTCGAGGAGGACGAGTCCGGGCTCGTCTGGAGAAGCTTCAACGGCGTGCCAGATCGGAGGAGGGCCAGTCGATCTAGCACTTCGAGATGGGGTCCGAGCACATGTGGGGTCGCACCGTGAAAAAAAAAACAGGACGGAAGGTGTTTCGCCGTGTTCGGCCTCTTGGGGCCCTCGCCGGGCCACGGGACCGTCAAGAAACTGTTCGGGATGGAAAACCGGTCCCGGGGAAAGGGTCGGGAGTTCTTTGGGCCCGGTACACGCCGGTCGTTGAAAGTAGGTATTTCTGGACTCCCAGATCCCAATCTACTTCAAGCGCCTTCCTACTTCAAGAATCGACACGCTGTTGATGTGTTTTGTTATTCTCTGGGAGGGCCTGGACCCAATCCACTTTATCCACCTTCCTACTTCATGTTTTTACCTACTTCTTCCGACCGACGTGCACTGAAAAAGTCAGGACGTCGCATGTTTGGGAAGGGTGTTGTTGCGCAGGGGTTTGTCCTGACGAGAAGCCTTCAGGAGGCCCGAGAAGATCGAGGAACGCCAGGGAGGGCCAGTCGATCCAGCCCTCTCAGATGGGGTCCGAATTAATGGGGTTGGAGGATCGCGCCGTATCGCCGGTACATCGACGATGCGGCTCGATGTGGAGCCCGATTTTCCCCACGCCGACGTCGCCGATGCGGTCGCCGATGCGCCACGATCCTCCGACCCCATGTTTTCGAACCCCTTCTAGGAGCCCTCTGCGTAGGTGAGACAACGGCGTCTCGCCTGGCGCAGGTCCGCTCAAAATCGATGTCCAACTGGAGACGGTGGTGCTTGTCGGCGCACTTCTGCATGCGGCTTGGGTGGGCAACCTCCCCTGGGCCAATGGGCAATGGCAGTGCTCCCTGTTACAGAGAACACCGTCGCTTTTCGGTACGGTGTCTGGTTGTGCTGCGAAGCCTTGGGCTCGTGCCCTAGCTGGCCAGTGCGTCTCTCCAGTAGATCCTTGGGTGCCTTGCCCAGGTGTCCCTGGCTTTGCCAAGGAACCCAGCCCCTCCCAGGGTGCGTCCCGACGAGAAGCCTGCAGGAGGCCCACGCAGATCGTACAACCCCCAGGGAGGACCGCCGTCAGGTCGACTGGCCCCCCTCCGACCGGAGGACAGGTCCTCGTGGAAGCCCAGGACCCGACGACCACAACGGGTGCGGTTACGCCGGGGAGTGGCTCGCGATCGGCGCCGTTGGGGTTTCGGGGCCACCACGTCGCGCCCAAAGGCTTGATGCGCCCTCGTCGGGGCTCGGCAGGGATCTTTGTCGAGGTCCTCGCCCCCGGACCCCCGACGCCATGACCTCTGCATGGCGTCGACCCCCCGAGGTCTCGATCCGTTCCCCAGGACCCGTTCCTCATCTGGAGGCGTTTGGTGACGGTCCCGAGGCCCGGCGAGGGCCCCCCGAAGCCGAAGGTGGCGACAAACTTCCCGGCGCGATTTTTTTTGTTTCACAGCGCGAGGGGGCTTGGGCCCGCCCCCCCCCCAAGGGCGCGGGTTGCACGCCACTCGACGAGCGCGTTCCACTACTCGCAAAGTAACTACTCGCAAATGGCCTGGATCCCCCGCGGGGGGACCTACGAGAAATTGCACCAAAGTAGACAGGTGTTTTTCGGACGCTTGCGAGTACAGTGCCGGTGTTAATACATGCTCCGCGTGCGGATCATGTATTGAAAATACACGGATGTAGCACGAAAAACGTCGAACAGTTCATGCATAAACTTATTCATAAATTAACCATTATTTAGAATCCTATATTTAAAAAATCCTATGTCTTAAAAACTGCCCGGTAATTAGGCACTCTGCGAGCAGTGGAGCGCGCCCGCTGCGAGCCACCCCCGCTGCGAGCCACGCCCGGCGGCGTCGCCGCAGGATGACCTGGCCGGGGCTCGCGCTGCAGGGGCGGCGCGTCGTGTGGGCGGCCAGCGGCTGGCCGCTCGCGGAGCTGGAGCTCGACGCCGCGGGGGCCGTGGCCGCGGTCTGCTTCGGCGAGGGCTGGAGGCTCGCAGCGGTGGCGGAGCGTCCCGGCCATGCCGAGCGGGGCCCACCCCGACTGCACTCGGGGGCGGAAAAGAGGGGGGTGCTGACTAGGGGGGGGGTGGATCTCATGGCGTGGGCCATGATATTTCCCCAGATGTCATGGCGCCTCCTCTTATTTCATTACGTCCCTGGCCCCCCCCCCCCTGGGCCGCGCACATGCCCTCTTGGCCGCCCCCGATACACGTAAGAGTGACCTTTCGCCGGAGCGACCGTTGGTGCGGGCACAATGGGGTCCCCCGATCACCGATTGCGATGCGACAGTAGCGTCTTGCGCGCCTGAGTTTGGTCCCCCGCGGCCCCCCAAAAGCCGCACACCAAAGGCCACTCTTACCCAGGGTCACTCTTGCGTGCAGTCGACCACCCCAGGAACGGTCCGAGAGCCTTTCTGTCCTGGCATCGCTCGGGCGCGTGCCTCATTTTTCCTCGGCGAGGGCCCTGGAGGAGCCTCCTGGACCATCGAGCCAAAAAAGCACACACGGAACCGAAAAACGCACGGGAAATGGACGTCCGAGCGACGGCAGGCTGTGGTCTGCACGAAATGTTCCTAGAACATTTCTGGCCGAGGCTGTCCTGTTTCCGCACACCGGTCTTTTGCTCCACGAACCTTGTTTTTGATCTCAGAACATGTTTGGGTTCTGAGGGCACGTCGTGGCAGGCCTGTAGGAATGCTGGGACGGTCGGCCCCTGCTCAGAGGTGGGAGCGCTTCGACGCGCCGGCGCCTGGGCAACATCGGGTGGAACGCTTGGGGGGGGCAGGATAGTTGTCAGGCGTCTTCGCATGTCTTCGTCGGTTCTCGTCCGCCCTGTCTCAGTCTCTCCTCTTGCACGCTGGGCAATTCGCTCTTCGGTCGCCCCGTTTAGCCCGACCGCTGGCGCCGTAGCCTCTGCCCCGCAGCCGACGGAGAAAGGCCTTCGTCGGTGCTCTTCGGCTTCCCAGCCCCGGGAGGCTGTCCAGCAGCTGCGCCTCGCCGAGAGCGCGTCCCCGGGCCTGCCTGCATCGCCCCGAGCGGCCGCCGGCGAGACGAGCCGTGGCCCGAGAAGCCGGGAGGCTAGGCCCATAGGGGTGGACGCCTCGATCCCCCAATCCGCGCCGCTCGTCGCCGGTGTGGGGTCGGTGACCGCCCCCACCCCGCCCGGGACCGTGCGGACCCGCGGTCGGCGGCCCGTCGCAGGCCCATGGGCGATGTATGCCGCCGACGCCAGCTCGCTGCGTCCCCCTACATAGGGGATTTTCGATGAAAAATCAAAACTACCCCAAACATAGTTTTAAACAGATAGTCCAAAAATAGTCTGGGGACTATTTTTATGTATTGTTTGGGGGGTTCTTGAATTTTTCGTCGAAAGTCCCCGTGTAGGGGGACAGGCCCGACTTAACCCGAGCCTCGGGTTGACCCAAAAGGGGGTCCAGCGACGAGCGGGTGGTGCAGCAGATTGGACTTGGTGCAGTAGGTTTGTGGGGTTGCAGTACATGTGGGGCGTGCAGTGAGTGCATCCCGGGGCGCAGATGGACTGCTGGGTTTTCGCGTGCAGAACCTTATACTTGCAGTGCGGTACCATGCGCTGCCATTTTCCGGCGCAGGACGCTTGCAATCCAGTTGCCCCAAATCTGCTGCACCACCCCCCCTTGCAGCCCCACCCCCCTTTGGGGTCACCCACAGAGCCAGTCGCCCCCGAGCGTTCCCCCCTCGCAGCAGCCCGCCGGAGGCGGCAGCGGGTGCGCTTGCTTCTAGCGGCGGATGCTGAGGGGAGGGCGAAGGGCGGCCGCACAGCGCTCGGGCAGCGAGAAAATCACGCGGCGGGAGATGTTGCTGCTGCTGTCGTCCTCCAGGGGCAACGCACAGGGGACCCAGACCTCAGACCCCCTCGGGCCACGAAACAAAAAAAAGCACAACGCAAAACTCTTCCGGGGGCCCCTACTGGCATTCGGGACCGTCAGAAACGATTCCGGATGAAAAGCCGGTCCAGGGGGATGGGTCGAGACTTCGAGGGGTCGACGTCATGCAAAGATCATGACGTCGGGCGTCTGGGTGCACAGCGCTCTCAGGGCAGGGCTATTCGCGGCACAGTGCGGGCTGCCTGTGGCAGAAAAGGCGACGGAGGGATCGGGATCCCTCGTTTCTTTCTGCCACCCATGGCCCACACATCGATGACGCAAGAATGTTGGAGAGAAGACACTGCAGCATCTGCGAAAGTATGTAGATAGCCAAGAGGCCAACTAGGCATTCCCCCACAGGAGTTCCGTGTCGATTTGCCCGTTAGTTCGGTAAGAGGAGTGGTTCGTTCGAAAAGAGAATAATCAAGAAGCACCGGTCGCAGGCTAGCGTGAGCCTCGCAGGAGCACCAGACAGCAAAAAAGAAGAGAGAGAGAGAGAGACCAATGTTGATGGCCACATGAGTTCTCGAGCCAACCATATTGCTGTATGGACTCATATATGTTTTAGGATCCAGAAGTTTAAACGGAAGCATCGAGTCGATATAGGTGCCCGATCTAGATGTAATAGGCTGTTCCCCCAAGCAAGATGTTTGACCTCCCAGTCCCTGGGCCGCGCACATGTGTATGCATGCCTCCCGAGATAGTTCCGTACATGCAGATTTCCACACACACACACACACACACACACACGCATATGCACGTGGTTCGAAGAAAGAGTAGCTAACGAGGATAACTTTGACCAGACTTACAGGAAACGCGCGCGGTATTGTGGCTCGAGTTTGGCTCACGCCCTGGCTTCAAGCGCACACACACTTGAATCAAGGACTCAAGTGTTCCCAGAGTTGAGATACATGCATTGTATGCCCCAACGCATCGTGTAGAAGTATGATGTTCGACAGCCAGCGGGAATCTTGATCAGGCACTTTGCACCGCCAATGCGCGCATGGTGAGGAGGACAGCGCTGCACATGTTCCACAAAGAATGTCACCTCCGTGCGCAGCAAGCCCAATCTGTAACATTGCGACCGTCAACACATGCAGGAAAAAGCAGGCAGTGGCAACGGATGCTGTCGTTTCTCAAGCCACCTGGTTGAAACGAGGGTCGAGCCCGACGTCGTACACAACGCTAGTATCAGCGCGCGCGAGAAATGTGATCAATGGCAGCGGGCGCTGGTGCTAGTCAGCGAAAGTCGTGGAGCGAAGATAGAGCTTGACATCAGTAGATGCGCTGCTGCGACAAGCGCGTACGAGAAATGTGGTCACAAGCAGCGTGCGCTGTCGCAGTGTAAAGTTTAGGCCAAATCAGGTTTTTGAGTCGTGTTGGGGCTGTCCTCGACCATCTTGGGCCACCCCGGAGCTGTCTTGGGGCCTCTTGGGACTGTCCTGAGGTCATCTTGGGGCTGCTTCGTGGCCATCTCGGGCACTGCCACCCCCTGGTGTTCGCTCTTGGGCCGCCCTGGGGCCCTCCTGAAGCCATGCTGCATTGGGCCTGCAGTGGGGCGGTCGTGTGGGTCTTCTGGGCCCTCTTCTCTTGGAGCCCTTGCGGGCCCCACCGAGAGCCTCATTGCTCGATCTTGGAGCCGTTTTGAGGCCTCGCGAACCCAGAGGAAGCGACAAGGACAGCAAGCTAAAATCATTGAAAAGCAGTTCGAGTTTGAGTGATGTGGGCCCCATGGAGACCTCTTAGGGGATGTTTCAGACCATCTTGGGACCTCGGGACTGTCGTGGGGCCTCTTGGAGCTGTCTTGAGATTATCTTAGGGCTGCATTGGGCCTCTACAGGGGCGCTCGGGGGGGCCTTTGGAGGCCTTTTGAAGCTTTCCGGGCCCGAGAAGGAGCCCATCTTGGGCGATCTTGGAGCTATGTCGAGGCTTCAGAACCCCATAGGAAGCGAGACGGCGAGAATACCAAAATCCATGGAAAACAAATGAACCGGGCGCAACCCAAATTGGGGGAACGTTTCCTACGCGGCATTGTTTGGTATTGCAGTTTTGCGTGGCATTGCATTGTTTGGCGTTGCTCGGCGATGCTTGACATATCTTGGCAGTGCGTGGCATTGCTTGGCGTTGCTTGGCGCGTTGCTTGGCATTGCTTGGCGTTGCTTGGCATTGCGTTGTATTGTTTGGCGTAGCGCTGCTTGGCGTTGATTCGCATTGTTTGGCGTTGCTTAGCGATGCTTGGCATTGCGTGGCGTTGCCTGCCTCTGCTAGGAAATAATACCAGTAACCAGAAGCAAACCTTTTCAAAAACAAAAGGGTCACGTTAGCCAGCGTGGACCTCAGACAGTGCGGTATCCAAACAGTGCGTTCTTGGGCCGCCTGGGGCCCTCCTGAAGCCATGCTGCATTGGGCCTGCAATGGGGCGGTCTTGTGGGTCTTCTGGGCCCTCTTCTCTTGGAGCCCTTGCGGGCCCCACTGAGAGCCTTCTTGCTCGATCTTCGAGCCGTTTTGAGGCCTCGCAAACCCGGAGGAAGCGACAAGGACCGCAAGCTAAAATCATTGAAAAGCAGTTCGAGTTTGAGTGGTGTGGGCCTGGCCTCATGGAAGCCTCTTGGAGGAGGTTTCAGACCATCTTGGGACCTCGAGGCCGTCTCGGGACCTCTTGGAGCTGTCTTGGGATCATCTTGGGGCCGTTTCCGAGCCAGCAGGAGGCCTGACACCCCTTGATGCCCGCTCTTGGGCCGCCCTGGGGCCCTCTTTGAGCTGCATTGGGCCTCTACTGGAGCGCTCGCGGGGCCTTCCGGGCCCGAGAGGGAGCCATTTGTCATGGGCGATCTTGGAGCTAGATCGAGGCTTCAGAACCCAACAGGAAACGAAAAGGCGACATAACCAAAATCCATGGACAACAAATAAACCCGGCACAACCCTAGCGCTGCTTGGCGCTGATTCGCATTATTTGGCGTTGCTTGGCGATGCTTGGCATTGCGTGGCGTTGCCTGGCCCTGCTAGGAAATGATACCAGTAACCAGAAGCAAACCTTTTCAAAAACAAAAGGGTCACGTTAGCCAGCGTGGACCCCAGACAGTGCGTTATCCAAACAGTGCGTTCTTGCATTGTGGAGGTATCAGTTATAGGGCGTCAGCTATGTTTTGATACCAATGTCGTATAGGCGATGTAGACTGAACAGAGACAGTGAAAACTAGGTCGTGCAAGCTATGTGGTGTAAGCTATGTCGTGTAAGCTAGGAGGTGTGAGCTGGAGGAGGAAGCTATGGGGCGTAAGCTATGTGATTTAAGCTGCCTTGTTCCATATACCCGGTGCAAAATGGGTGGTGGTGCAAGCTGTGTGGTGAAAGTTGCGGCGTGTGAGCTCAGAGCACAGGGGCGCCCACGAGGCCTCGCTATTGAAGTCACGATCGTTCACACTGTCGATCTGACTATCGATCTCGCTATTGATCTCACAATCGATATCACTGTCGAGCTCACACGAGCGATCTCACTATCGATCTCTCCAGAGATCGCAATATCGATCTCATTATCGACATCACTGTCGATCCTACGATCGATCCCACTATCAATCCCACGATCGATCTCACTACCGATCTCACTGTTGATATCTTCGATCTCGCAATCGATCTCACGACCGATCTCACCACCGATCTCACCATCGATCTCACGATCGATCTCACCGCGGGACACCGACGGGACACCATAAGACACCGACGGAACAACGGCGGAACACCCCGCGGACACACTCCGGTAGGTACATGCATACACATAACACATAGCGTGTATATATATATATATATGTGTACGTATACAAGTTTGTACCCGCTCGTTGCGCATCGCCGTTGCAAACTTGGTCGCATGGTGTCAGCGAGGTGCGTTGCGACCGCCATCGCCGTCAATTGGGAATGGGGGAATAGGTCGACGCGGTCCCAGAGCTTTAGAGGTGGCGGGCGTCACGGGTTTGGAAGGTCCCCCGAAGCCTCCAGGGCGCACGAGGTTTGTATTGTTCATGAGGGTCACATGGTCACATGTCTCATTGCGTTTAAGCGGCATGCGGGGTTCATCGGTTTCAACCGGAACGAAGAGCTCCTTGGCTTCTCCGCAGCCGTTCTGACTCAAGCCTTCTGCTCGAGGCGGTTCCCCCTGTGCCCCCCCCGCTGCCCGCGAGCGCCGAGATGTCCGGCGCAGAGGTGGCCGTCGCCTTCGCCGCGCCCGCTGCCAGCTCCGGCTGGGCGGCCAGCCTGCGGGGCGCCGCGCCGGCGCGGGCCGCCCGGGCGCAGCCCAGCGCCGAGGACGGCGCCCCCGCGTCGCCCTGGCTGCTCGGCTCCGCCGCGGCCCTTGCCGCCGCGGCTGCTGCCGGCAGGAGGCCGGCGCGCGGCACGCGGCGCGCGCTGCCGGCGGCCACGGCCGCGGCGGTGGAGGCGCCGCCCGCGGCCGCCACGGCAGAGGCCCCCGCGCCGCCGCCGCCCTTCGACCCCGCCAAGGCGGTCGGCGTGACGGCGCCCCTGGGCTTCTTCGACCCGCTCGGGTTCTGCAAGGTCGGGGACTACGAGGGCTTCCACAAGCTCCGCAGCTCCGAGCTGAAGCACGGGCGCGTGGCCATGATGGCCGCCTTCGGGGCCGCGTTCCAGCACTTCGTGAAGCTCCCCGGCTTCGAGGGCACCCCGGCAGGGATCGGGGCGCTCACCGACCCCTCCGGCGTGCTCGGTTTCGCCTGCCTCATCCTCCCCATCGCCGCGATCACTGAGACCGTGTACTGGAAGGACGACGACCTGTCCAAGGAGCCGGGCAACTTCGGGGACCCGGGCGACTGGGCGGGCCTCTTCGGCTCCTTCGGCGGCGGCTACAGCGACGAGATCCGGAACAAGGAGATCAACAACGGACGCATGGCCATGTTCTCGGTCGTGGGCATCATAGTGGCGGAGATCGCCACCGGCAAGGACGGCATCCAGCAGTTCGGCTTCTGAGGCTGCCGGGCGGCCCGGCGCGCCACGGTCGCCTCGAGGCGCTTCGAGGCGCTTCGGAGGCCCTTCGAAGGCACAGGGCGCCTCGGGGCCCTTCCGGGCGCGCGCCCCGCGCTCTTTCCGTCTTCGGGGCCTCTGCGCCCCCCTTCTGGGCCTTTTCGCGCCCCCCGGGGCTTTTCCTGGGGCGCAGCCCGTGCGACCCCTGCTCGCAGCAGTCTTGTGCCTTGATCTTCGCAGCCACCGCGCGGCCACCCACAAGCAAAAAAAGGGCTCCTTGGGTTCAGGTTCCAAGGGGCTGGGGGGCTGGAGCGGGGCTCGAGCTGGATCTGGGGCTCGAGCTGGAGTTGAGGCTCGAGCTGGATCTGGAACTGGGGAGCTGCAAGTGCTGCTAATTCCTGCGCCCGTCCTCCTCCTCCTCCTCCTCCTCATCCTCATCCTCAGCCTCACCCTCATCCTCATCCTCATCCTCATCCTCCTAGCTTCTCCCTGTCGCACCCCGAGGCCAGATTTTAGGGCAGGCCGGGCGTTACGCCTGAGACTCCCTCACGATTTATGATTCTGAAGTTTAAAAGTTGACAACAGCTTCACAGATGGAGGGCGGGTCGCGTTCAAAATGTTGTTCTCGCTTTAGCGCGGCGCACATTCGTTTAACAAATTTGCAGGAGTTTCATAAATTGATGTGGCTCTTGCTTTAGCGCGGCGCACATTCGTTCTAAACAGTTGCCAGAGCTTCACGGATTGAGGGCGGGCCGTTTTCAAAATGTGGTTATCGCCCTAGCGCGGCGCACATTCGTTTTAAACATGTGCAAGAATTTCACGGATTGAGGGCGGGTGGTCTTCAAAATGTGGCTCTCGCCTTAGCGCCGCGCACATTCGCTTTGAGCATGTTCAAGAGTTTCACGGATGGAGGGCGGGCCGTTTTCAAAATGTGGTTATCGACCTAGCGCGACGCACATTCGTTTTAAGTAGTACAAGGTTTTCGCGGAATCTCATCATCAACGTGCAAGAGTTTGTGTTTTGAAAGGATTCAGGGTTATGTTGGTGCAACAGTTCTATTGATTCGCTGTGTTGAAGTCCCAGGTATGGCGTTCTGGTACGATTCAGGATTGTCAAGACGCAACATTCAGGTTGATCCGTGGTTTGGGAATCCTGAGAACAATGTTTTGGCATGCTTCAGGATCTTCAAAGCGGCAGTTCCTCCAATGGAAATTAACCGTTGTAGGGGCCTATGAAGAGGGAGCTTGGAGGGAGCGTTTATTCCAACATCGGTGATGACTCTTGTGTTTACACTTGTCCTCCTCCTCCTCCTCCTCATCCTCCTCCTCCTCATCCTCATCCTCCTAGCTTCTCCCTGTAGCACCCCGAGGCCAGATTTTAGGGCAGGCCGGGCGTTACGCCTGAGACTCCCTCACGATTTATGATTCTGAAGCTTAAAAGTTGGCAACAGCTTCACAGATGGAGGGCGGGTCGTGTTCAAAATGTTGTTCTCGCTTTAGCGCGGCGCACATTCGTTTAACAAATTTGCAGGAGTTCCATACATTGATGTGGCTCTCGCTTTAGCGCGGCGCACATTCGTTCTAAACAGTTGCCAGAGTTTCACGGATTGAGGGCGGGCCGTTTTCAAAATGTGGTTATCGCCCTAGCGCGGCGCACATTCGTTTTAAACATGTGCAAGAACTTCACGGATTGAGGGCGGGTGGTCTTCAAAATGTGGCTCTCGCCTTAGCGCCGCGCACATTCACTTTGAGCATGTTTAAGAGTTTCACGGATGGAGGGCGGGCCGTTTTCAAAATGTGGTTATCGCCCTAGCACGACGCACATTCGTTTTAAATAGTACAAGGTTTTCGCGGATTCTCATCATCAACGTGCAAGGGTTTGTGTGTTGAAAGGATTCAGGATTATGTTGGTGCAACAGTTCTATTGATTCGCTGTGTTGAAGGCCCAGGTATGGCGTTCTGGTACGATTCAGGATTGTCAAGACGCAACATTCAGGTTAACCCGTGGCATTGGAATCCCGAGAACAATGTTTTGACATGCTTCAGGATCTTCAAAGAGGCAGTTCTTTCAATGGAAATTAACCGTTGTAGGGGCCTATGAAGAGGGAGCTTGGAGGGAGTGTTCATTCCAACATCGTTGATGACTGGGTTTACACTTGTCCTCCTCCTCCTCCTCCTCCTCTGCCTCCTCCTCTCGGGGAACACGAAATGCTGGACGGTTAGATCGGGGCACAACAACTCCATCCTCGGAGAGGAGTTCTGACAACACGGAAAGCACGAGTACCACAGCAAAGTTTTCTAATAGCAGCAAAGGTGGCCCATGGGACTTGGTGTATTGTGGAGTTTGCGGGCTTTCGGAGCTTGCGGCACCTTGAGAGACCCATGGGATTTGCGACATTTGTGGGATTTGTGGGACTCGTGATACTTCTGGTCCTGTTCCCTGCGATACCTTTGGGTCTTGTGGAACGTGCGGGACCTGAGGGACCCGTGGGACCTGTTGTGTTCGTGGAGCCCGCGAGGCGTGCGATAGTTGTGGGACATGTGTGATTTGTGCGACTTGCGGGACATGCGAAATGTATACATATGTATGTATGTACAGATTCGCATATGTTCGCGGCCCAACGGAATTCAAAGTCTGAGCGC
This sequence comes from Prorocentrum cordatum, assembly GCA_963575745.1. Lineage (NCBI taxonomy): Eukaryota > Dinophyceae > Prorocentrales > Prorocentraceae > Prorocentrum > Prorocentrum cordatum. Next base: position 35,875 of record CAUYUJ010016009.1, on the reverse strand, counting down.
CAGCAATGCATAGCGAACGCCGTCCAGGCCTCCCACTGTGACAATTTTGGCTTGGGGATAGGGTCGAGATTTCCAGGGATCCCGTGTCGAAAAAAATCCGACATCAGATGTCTGGGCAAATCAAGATTCGAGCAGGTGGGGTCGGCGAATCGCCGATGCATCGGCGATGTTGCTCGATGTGGAGCCCGATGTTCTCCACCACGCCGACGTCGCCGATGCATCGCCTACGCATCGGTTATGCATCGGCGATGCGGCGCGATCATCCGACCGCAACTGCTCGGACAGCGGCGGAAGAAAAGCGATAGCAGGTCCTGCGGATGCTACACCCTAGAAGATTCGGCTGGATGTCTTGCGATTGGGCTCGATGAAAAACAACCGCATTCGCGGCGCAGAAATTTCACAGAATACTAAGGCACATAATACCACGGCACAGAAAGCCAACATCCTTCGATTTGTGCTGGAGCCCGAAGGGGGCGCCGAGACAGGGATGACGAGTCGCTGAAAGCAAACAAAACCATGATCCTGCACTCGAGCACCCCCTCCTCTGAGGGGATGGCGCGACGAGAACAGCCACCACGTAGCCCTCTAGCGACGCGGCGGGCCTCGTCCCGTGAAGTTCACCCGAATTCGAAAAAAAAGCACTCTAAGCCAGAACGCCATCAGACGCCAGGAACAGGGGCGAGCAGGACAGGGGGGACGTGGCCGGCAAAGTTGTAACGTTGCCGACGGCGACCGCCTAAGGCTAGTGCGAATCACTCCTACCAGTTGGCGCTGCCGAGGCTGTGGACCATCCGAGTAGCATGGGCAACGCGCCGGCCTGCGAAACCAAGTGTCTATCCCATGAAGGGCAGCCGAAGCACCGACCAAGCGTCTATCCCAAGAAGGGCAGCTGAGCACCGACGCGCCATGACGAAGCAGTAAGGAATAACCACAAATGGTAGCTACTCGAACACCAGCGACTGGGACCGCCGAATGCAATGCATCAACGTAAGAGCCAGGCCAACACGTGGACGAAGTAGTGGGGCAGCAGCGACCCAACGGAGAACAAGTAAGTGGCTTGTGTCGACAACATCTCACGGGCAGAAGACATGCTCGAGGAAACTTCAGGTAGAACTGGAATTGAAGTTGCTCTGCAATTAGCAGCGTAGGCGACCTTGGAAATGAGCTCCCTCCATGAGCCTCACCGCCCAACTTCGGGCCCATACAACCACCCGTAGGCCCCTGTTTCCGGCAAGAACGGGTCTCCGTAGAACTCCAACTCGCAGACCGCAGAGGTCGGGCAGCCTCTGCACGCTCACCTCGGTGGCGTAGCAGCTGCTAGCAACGCCCAGCCGCGCCACAGGCATCGCACATGGCAGGTCTGGCCGGGTGCGGGCGCGGGTCACAGCCAGGGGGGGCACTTGCGACCCCCCGCTCCCGGAGGAGGCAGACGGATCCTTGAGCCGCCGAGGCTTGGTGGCAGGTCCGCCGGCTTCCGCCAGCGGAGGCGCGGCTGAAGCCGAAGGAGATCGGCGGAGGGCGGCGGCAGCAAAACCAGCCCCCCCCATGACAGGGCCCTCCGGAGTTCCAGGCTCGAGCAAGCCTAGCCAGCGAGTCCACACCGAGGATCGGCAAGGTCTTCGGCGATCCTTTCTTATCCTGTGCCACGTACTCTCACGATGTACAGCAGGAGACAATCCGTAGCCATTTTGGCTCAAGTGCTCAAGCCATCTTGGCCAATCACCTTTGACAACTTCCAGCTGGAGTCGCGATCTGGGTGAATGCTAAGCCTCCTATCATCCATCGGCAACAATTATGATGCGACTGCAACTGCATGCTTGCCCTCTAAGCATGCTTACAGCTTCACTAGTCATCGTGAGTACGTCCAGCATCGATGTGTGCAACATTGCAGGGAACAATTTTATTTTGAAGACCCTTTGCGACACGTTCGCAGGCAGCAGTAAGCAGACGAACCGCGCGATGGCGGGTATTCAGGTCATCGGCGCTGGTGCTGGCCGCACTGGTACAGCGTCGTTGCAGGCGGCGTTGGACATTTTGGCTTACAACTGCTACCACATGCGAGAGGTGTTTGTAAATGACGACAGCAGCATGTGGATGGGTCTGCTCTCGGGCAAGAGGAGTATCACGGACATCGTGTCGATGCTTGTTCACAATGGCTTTGACGCCACGGCAGACGATCCAGCAAGCGCGTTTGCGCTCGAATTCGTTGAGTACCTCCCATACGTAAAAGTGATCCTTACAACGCGCACGGATCCAGAGAAGTGGTTAGACAGTCTTCAGCAGTTGACACACGGGGACAAGATATCGTCATGGTTGCCTCTCGCGATCGTGCCCCGCTATGCGAAGTTCATCCAGATGGTTCGCTTCTACCATGCAAAGCGAGGATATGCATATGACCCTGAGTTTCTTAACCGTTCGGTGGCGCTAGAGTGGTATGAAAGTTGGAATGCCAAGATTCGCGCCAGAGTGCCCAAGGACCGGCTCCTGGATTTTCAAGTGACTGAAGGGTGGGGACCTCTTTGCTCTTTCTTGGGTAAGCCGGTACCCGATGTGCCTTTTCCACGCTTGAACGACAAGGATGGTTTCCGCTTTGCGCTTGCCTTCCTTGAGTGTGGCCATTGGGCCATACTTGGCGCGCCTGTTCTGATGGTTGTGTGCGCCATGTCCCGTTGCTGCCGTCCTGGAAGGCCCAAGGTGAAAGCACTATGACTAGACGTGAAAGTGTTTGCGGTGACGGGCTGGACAAAAAAAAAAAAAAAACGATGTACCGCAGGAGACAAGCATTGATCGCTGCTCGTTGTGATCGTTGTTATCATTATCTCTGTTATCGTTGAGGTGTCAAAATGTTTCGGTCCAGGCTTTCCAGAGTCGCCCGTACTGAGCAACCCGGATCCCGAACGGGGAGGGGGAGGAGCCAGAGGAGCCAGGGGTGGCAGGTCCTATATTGGCGCCCCGGACCCTGACCTCTGGAGGCCCCTAGAGGCCTGGCAGGGGCCAAGAACGACCGACGATTGCCCCATCGATCCTCGAGGGTCGAGGGCAAGACTTGGCACTGCCCAGTTTCCCACGTTTCGTTTTGCGTCGTTCGAATCGCGCCGAATGGCGGCCTCGTTTCGTCGTTCGTGCTCGTTTAGCACCAGATCGCTTCAAACGTTCGTTCTAAGCGTCGGGTCTCGTTTCGTGGTTCGTCTTAGATTTACTGCCGTTCTAAACTTAGATGTGGTCGGGCCATGCGTGGCAGCCAGGGGAAGGCGGAGGTCCTCGCGGCCCGCGCCCCGGCCGCCCCGCCTTGCTCTAGGAGGAGCACGAGGCGACCACGCAGTACCTCGCGGACCTGCAGAAGGCCTGCGTGGAGGACGCCGGCGCCTGCCACGCCCACAGTCGAAGAACAAAAGACTGCATAAGCATAAACTGTTGGAGCCGATGTCTGACAGCCCCGAGGGCTCGGCGAGGGCCCCAGGAGGCCGAAAACAGCAGACCGCGTTCCGCGGGCGTGATTGTTTCCACGACGCGAGCAGGTCTGGGCAGTTGACAGCGGGGCCAGTCTTCTCCTCCTCCTCCTCCTCCTCCTCCTCCTCCTCCTCCTCCTCCTCCTCCTCCTCCCGGGGTGGAGGGAAGCGGGGCCAGTCTTCGAAGCTGGGTAGTTCTGGGCGAGCGGGTCGGAGGAGCGTGCCGCATCGCCGATGCATCACGGATACATCGGCGATGCAGCTCGATGTGGAGCCCGACTTTCTCCATGCCGACGTAGCCGATGCATCGTCGACGTCGCCGATGCATCGGCGATGCAGCGGCGATGTGGTGCAATCCTCCGACCACACCTACTCGGACCCCATCTGGGAGGCCTCTAGAGTGGTGCTGTCGCGGCGCTGCGGTGAGGAGAAGGGGAGGATACAGTGGAGGCCCGTGCCAAGAAACACTTTGCTTGCCTCCAGGGTGCCCTGGGTTTCTTGGGTCCCATGGTTTTGCGATGGAAAGCGTGACGTTCCCACACCAGAATCCAATGGACGTCCTGGGGTCTCAGGGTTGGGTTTCTTGTGGAAGGCTGCTTGCGGTCGAGCCCCTACTGTATACCAGAGGGCGGGCCTGGGCCCGAAGGCCTTCGGCGCCTCCCCTAGCGCGCTCCGCGCGCCGAGAGGAGGGAAAGTCCCGCGCCGAGCCACGAGAGCCGCGCGGGCCTCCGAGAGCTCTGTTCCTTGTGGCTGCCCTGATGCGCCCGTGTCGAGACGCAACGCCTGCCGTGTCCAGCACGTCTGCGTTGACCCGCTGCGTGCTGGCTCCGCGCGCGCTGGCCCACGCTCTGGGCGAGCGTGCTGCGCCAGGCCCACGTGTTCGATCTACGCGCTGAGCTCCGTGTCGGCACGCTGCGGGCGGCGCGCTGCGCATCGGGGCGGCCAGGCGTTGCTCGTGCCGCTGCTGCTGCCTCGGCTCCCGCCGCTCCTCCTGCCTGCGCCGCTCTGCCGTGGCCCGCAGCCCGCGGCCGCCTCGGCCCAAGGAGCTCCGGCACCGAGGGTCTGCACGGCAGCTTCTCGCCCGCCCCGCCAGGGCTCGGAGGAGGGCCAGCTGGGCCAGCGGTGGCCCCCGCGCCCGGCCCAGAGCCGCTCAGAGTCGGCCCACGGCCCGTTCCCGGGGTCCCTCCCGAGGCCCGCGCTGCGGGGCGGACCCGGCCGCGGCGACGAGAGGCCTCCAGAGGAGGCCCCGAGGGAGCGCGCACCGCAGGGTGGCGGACGAGGAACGGTTGGCGGAGGAGGAGGAGGAGGAGGAGGAGGAGGAGAAGGAGGAGGAGGAGGAGGAGGTGGAGGAGGAGGAGGAAGGAAGAGGAGGAGGAGGAGGAGGTGGAGGAGGAGGAGGAGGAGGAGGAGGAGGAGGAGGAGGGTGGAGGGTGGAGGGTGGAGGGTGGAGGGTAGAGGAGGAGGGAGGAGGAGGGAGGGAGGAGGGAGGAGGGAGGAGGGAGGAGGGAGAGGGAGGAGGAGGAGGGAGGAGGGAGGAGGGGGAGGAGGAGGAGGAGAGGAGGAGGAGGAGGAGGAGGAGGAGGAGGAGGGAGGAGGAGGAGGAGGAGGAGGAGAGGAGGAGGAGGAGGAGGAGGAGGAGGAGGAGGAGGAGGAGGAGGAGGAGGAGGGTGGAGGAGGGAGGAGGAAGAGGAGGAGGAGGAGGAGGGAGGAGGGGGAGGAGGAGGAGGGAGAGAGGAGGAGGAAGAGGAGGAGGAGGAGGAGGAGGAGGAGGAGAAGGAGTAGGAGTAGTAGTAGTAGTAGGAGGAGGAGGAGGAGGAGGAGGAGGAGGAGGAGGGCTCTGCTCGTGCGGTGGCTAGCCCTTCCAAGCCCCGCCATCTGCGTGGAGCCTCCTAGACAGGGCACCACTGCCTCCGAGGATAGAAGGAGTTGTCACCTCTTCCTCGGCGGAAGGGCGGCGGGAGCTGGCGGGAGTGGAAAGTGCCCCCCCAGGGGATGAAAACGTTTTTGAGCTCGTGCATTCTTCTGCGGTCGGGGGCGCCTGTCCAGAGAGCGGCCGCAAAGGTGGCACCCCGACGCGGCGTCGGCGAGGCACGAGCTTCCCAGGCGCCCTGGGGGCAGGCGCCCCTCACGGCGGAAGAGCGAGTCCACGTTCTACCGCTCTCCGTCCGCGACAGTGCGCCCGTATGGTAAGGATTAGCAGCTCTCCATGGCTAACCCTCCTCCTACTACTACTACTACTACTACTACTACTACTACTACTACTACTACTACTACTACTACTACTACTACTACTACTACTACTACTACTACTACTACTACTACTACTACTACTACTACTACTACTACTACTACTACTACTACTACTACTATACTACTACTACTACTACTCTCGTTCAGTTCCCTCCTCCCCCTCCCTGTTCCTCCTTCCTCTCCTCTCCTCCTCCTCCTCCTCCTCCTCCCTCCTACCTCCTCCTCCTATCCTCATCTTCCTCCTCCTCATCCTCATCTTCCTTCCTCCTCCTCCTCCTCCTCCTCCTCCTCCTCATTCTCTTCCTCCTTCTCCTCCTCTTTTCCGCCTCCTCCTCCTCTTCGTCATCCTCCTCCCCCTCCTCCTCTTCCTCCTCTTCATCCTCATCCACCGCATCCCTGCTCGTTCGGCCCATCCTTGACCGCTTTCGCTGGCCGCGCCCCGCTGGAAAAGTGTCGACGTGGCCTTCCGAGGCCTTTGCATCCTTCTCGTGCGTCCTATGAGTATGCGGGTCGACTGTAAGCGAGGGAGGACCGCTAAGCAGGGGAGGGCCGCCGTTCCCGGACCTCCAATGCTCTGTTTTTTTCAGCACGGTCCCGACCCCTTCCCTAGTCGGGAGGCTTGAGACGGGGGTCAATGCAAACGGGTGCCAGCCAGAGCGCCAGATCATGCAGGATCCTGCAGAGCCAGGGGTGCATTGACCCGGGTCAGCGTACAGGATCTTTCAGGACTTTGCAGGACTTTGCTGGATCCTGCAAGGCCTGATTGGCCTGGGCTTGCACTCACACGGGTCAGCGCGACCCCTTCCCAGGGCCGGCTGTTCATCCCGAGTCGTTCTTTGACGGTCCCGAGGCCCAGCGAGGTCCCCCGGAGGCCGAAAACGGCGAACAGTGCCCCGTCGTGCTCTTGTGTCACGACGCGAGCATGTATTGGTTGGCCCCCCTCCAGAAGCCGGACCCAACCCGGATGAGCTCGGCTCCGCTCGACAGTGCGCAGCGCCTGCGCGTGCGCGTGGAGCGGGTCGACGCGCTGGAGGCGTGGGTGCGCCCGCGCCGCTGCGCGTGCCGCCGCGCTGCAGGCTGCGGCGTGGCCGTGCGAGTGCAGGAGATCCGGCCGCAGAGCGGCGGGGGCGGCGAGGAGGCGGCGCCGCTGCCGGCGCAGTTCCTCGTGGCGGGCGGTGCCGAGGAGCCGACGAAGAAGAAATCAGGCAGTGGCGAAGCGCCCTGGTTCGCCTATAGCGCGGGGCGTGAAAAAGACCACAGCCACTGCTTTTCTTTGGTTGCCGCCTTCCAGCCCGCAGAAACAAAGCAGTGGTTGTGGTCATTCTCGTTGAGCTTGGCACCAGGGAAATGGCCACAACCACTGCTTCTTTTCCGGCCAACTGGAAGGCGGCGCAAACAAGAAGCAGTGGCTGTGGTCATTTTCCCGTCCCGCATATAGGCCCACCGAAGAATGTTCTAAGAACGGTGTGTGGTCTGCACGGAGTTGTCTCAGAGCATGTTCTGGCTGAGACTGCCGTGTTCTAGCACGTCGGCTCTGCGTTCTAGGGACACTGCGTGTGTCATCCGAACATTTCTGGGTTCTGAACAAGTTTCGTGGTAGGCCTATTAAGAATGCCGGGACGGTCGGTCCCTGCTCAGAAAAAGTTGCACACGTAGCACCCTTCAGTGGCGGATGCAGTCGGCCTTGATTAGAAGGTCGGCCCCGCCAGATCAAGGGTACTCTTTGTGTCCTGTGTCTCGCGACCGATGCCCCCACATTCCTGTGGCCCTCGGATTTGGTCCTGTTCTCTCGCGTGTCCTCGTCCTGTCAAGTCCGGCTGTAAGAGTGAGGGGGCGGGCTCGGGGTGGGTCGCGGGTGGGTCGCGAGTGGTTCGCTGATTGGGTCGCGGCGTGGGTCGCGGGGGGGTCGCGGCGGGACGACGGCAGCACGCAACAACAGCAAACAACAAACAAGCGGAACCCAGGCCACAAAAACCCACTGCACCCACGCAACCAAGGAGGGTATCAGACCGTTCGGCCCTGTCTCTCTGTGGGAGAGCCGCGTGGATTCACTGCGTCGGCGTCGGGCCCCCCTCCCGGGCGCGCGGAGCTCGCCGGGGGCGGCGCCCGAGGCGCCGCCAGTGGATCTCTTGGGTCGGCGCTGGACCCCCCCGGCGGCGCCTCTGGCGCCGCCCCTGGCTGCGCCCCGCGCGCCCGGGGGGGGGGGGCTCCGGCGCCGACCCGGGAGTGCCGCGCCGCCCGCAGAGAGCCTCTGCGTCTGCAGATCTTTCTCAAGGGAGGAAAAACCACCCGGACCCGAGGAGGAGGAGGAGGAGGAGGAGGAGGAGGAGGAGCAGGAGGAGGAGCAGGAGGAGGAGGAGAAGGAGGAGAAGGGGGGGGCAGGCCTGCTCAGCCTTCAATGGGGCCCTGTTAGGTTTCCTTTTGGAGCCGGCAGGGGCCCCGAAGGAACCCCTCATCTTTTACTGAACGGCCCCGGGCGCTTTTACTAAGCAGCCCCGCCCTGCTCGCTTCCTTCTGTGGGTGCAGGCACTGCACGGCTCCGCGTGTCGGGGTGATTCTTATGGGGGGGGGATGTTCTGCCCTCGACTTCCCTCCCCGAGAGGAGGCCGACGGCGCCATCGCGTTCCCCGCCGGGCCGCGCGACTCTCGGACAGGCACATAACTACACTTTGGGCGAGTGGATTATCTTTTCGCGTGGGTCCCCAAATTCCAAACTTACTTTTGCGACATCGTCTTACGTATTGGTTCGCCCGCCATTCGAGGGGGCCGATCGCGCCTGTCGGATTTGCCGAGGCCTCGACTTTGCTTGCCAGTGTCAGTGTGGATTCAAGGCTTGCGCCTCACGAGAGGATTGGAGGATGAGCGCAAGGTGGGCCCTTCAGCTGCGGGGGGGCGCGGGCGTTTGCCGCCACGCAGGGGCCAGGGGCGATTGGGAAACGCTCCGGGAAATGGAGGGCGGCAGGTAGAGGAAAAACGGGGGAGGGGGAGGGCAAAGCAGCGGGCGGGAATGGGGAACATAGTGACCAGGCGAGATGCTCTGACAGGGGGAGCGATGTGGGCGGAGGCCACACTTGGAATTCCTTCGGAAAACCCTAGGACGTTCAGACACCTCCGCCCGGAGGCTGGCAGGGGGTTCAGCGGCCCTTGCCTTCCTGACTTTGCGGGCGGGGCGCGACGACGCACCCGACCTGTACCCCGTCCCTTTCGCTAGGTGCCGGTCTATACGTGCTCGCCCCGCGCGAGACATCCAGCACGCTCAGAACTACACTTAGCAAGGCACTAGGTGTAGTTCTGTACGTGCTGGTTTCGCCGCAGACATCCTCACAAAACGGAGCACTTATAGAACTACACCTAGCCAGTGGGGCGGGGTGCATGTCGGGTGCCGCCACTCGCGCTCCCAACGTGTACCGCGCCCCTGCCGCTAAGTGCCGTTCTGTACGTGTCTCTTTTTCGCGAAGCATCGGCTGCCCGCGCTGCCCATCGCCGAGGCCCCGCCCCCTGGGCCGCTTCCCGCCGACATCCCACATCCCCTGGCTCAGCGAAGCCAGCTGTATGCCTGGGGGCCTCGACCTCGCGCAGCCCGCTTCCCTCCCCCGCCTGTGCCTAATTTCAAATTCGCGATCCGATCTTCTGCGCTTTCGAGTTCTTCTTCGTGCCGGATTTCCCGTCCGAGGGTGAAACGCTTGTTCGCGTTATGTTTTTCGTTGAGGCTGCCGCCAAGCCGCGCCGTGAAACATGGCGATCGCTTCCACGGTTGGCACGCAACGTCGTCGGCACGACCGTCGCCTTCCATCGTAGGTCGTGAGGCGGCGTCCGTCCACCCAGACCGACCGACGCGCCCAATCTAATTATGATTGCCACCCCTGGTCCCCGCAACAAGGTGCAGTTTTGCTGCGTGTAGTTGTAGATGTGTTCGAGACTCCTTCGTCGAGGCCCACGGGGCCCCCGGCTGGTGCCTGCGGTTCGAGGTGTTGCCGAGCTGCGGCGGCGCGGCCCTCGCCTTCGCCGAGGTCGCCACCAGCGAGCTGGCCGCGCGGCACAGGAGCCGAATTTGGCATCCCAGATGGGAGCCCTCGAGACTCGAGCCTCGAGTCGTGCTTTTTGCTTCACGACTCGAGGCTCGAGTCGCGAAAAAGAACGCGACGGGAGGTTTTTCGCCGTCTTCGGCCTCTGGGGGCCTTCGCCGGACCCCGGGACGGTCAAAAAGCGACTCGGGATGGAGAACCAGAGTCCCGGGGAAAGGGTCGGGAGCTCTTCTGGTGACCCCGTGTGTGGAGAAAAAGTCCGGGCGTCGCATGTCTGGGAAGGGTGTGGTGACGCAGGGGCGCGTCCAGACGAGAAGCCTTCAGGGGGCCCAAGAAGATCGAAAAACGCCAGAGAGGCCCAGTCGGTCTAGCCCTCCCAGATGGGGTCCGAGTACATGGAGTCGGAGGCTCGCGCCGCATCGCCGATGCATCGCAGACGCGGCTCGATGTGGAGCCCGATGTTCTCCGCGCCGAGAGCGCCGATGCATCGGCGATGCGGCGCGATCCTCCTGCCCCATCTACGCGGGCACCATCGGAGCGACGCAGAGCAGCGGGTTCGTCTTCACCGACGTTGGCGCGCAAGCTGCCCGCGTGTAAGGCCGCGCGCAAGCGCCCTCGCTTCCAGTGTGGCGTGTCGCGATGGCGGCCCGCGTGAGCAGTGGCGTAAGGTCGCGGTGCCATCTCGGGTAAGACCCGCTTCTGTTCATCGCTCAATATTCAGGAGGGAAAGAAACACACAGACACAATTAATCGTCGACTCCCAGGAAAATATGGGAAAATATGGGAAGTGGGGGGAAGAAGAAAACCTAGAAAATATGGGAAAATATTGGGAATATTTCTATTTGCGTATATTTATTTGTGTGTCCTGGGGCCCCTTGAAATATATGTGTGTTTACTTTGTTCGGCCTGCGCCGGCCATCGTGACAGCACCTTCCTCGTACTGAAGGGCTTCGGGGGACCAGCACACGTTGGCGTCAACGCACAGTCCGAGGATCATCGAGCTGCATCGCCGATGCATCGACGGTGCGGCGCGATCCTCGGACCTCATCTACTCGGGCACCACCTGGGAGGCCGCTCATCGGGCCGGACGAAAGAGCAGGATGGGGAAAGGCGGGGGGGCACGAGATCAGCCGCATGCAGCTGGTTTCCGC
>CAUYUJ010016009.1:0-22500 GCA_963575745.1 Prorocentrum cordatum | reverse complement strand
AATTTCAGTGCAGAGCCGGAAAAAGCGTCGGTGTACAGAGTTCGGTTCCTTGCCTACCCCCTTGTGCGCGCCGCCAAGTACGGGAATTGACCGACATTCACGGGGGGGAGGGGGGGGGGCTTGTCGAAGGCAGGGGCGGTCGGAGCCTTCAGATACAGCCGGCACGAGGGTCGAGAACAATCACAGCGTTGGAGGGGGTAGCCTTCTGTTCTTCGCCGTCGGGCCCTCCACCTCGGAGTGCTCTTCCTGGTGCCCGGCGCGGGGACTCGTGGTCTTGGTCCACGTTCGTGTGGCCCTGTTTCGACCGTGCCTGGGCGGCGCAGAGAGAGGGGGGGTCGTCTGCACCGACGCCGGCGCGTGAGCTGCCCGCGTCAGGTGGCGGGCGGGCGCCCTGGTTTCCGGGGTGGCGTGCCGCGCTGGCAGCCCAGAGGCGGGCACGAAGTTCGGGGATCTGCGGGGGGGGGGGGGCTCGTCGAATCTAGGGTGGGGGGCTCGTTGAATCTGGGCCTCCTAGATGGGGTCGGGGTAGATAGGATCGGAGGATCTCGCCGCATCGCCAATGCGGCTCAATTTGGAGCCCGATTTGCTTCACGTCGACATCGCCGATACATCGCCCTCGTCGACGATGCATCGCCGATGCATCGCCGATGCGGCACGATTCCGCGACCCCATCCACTCCGACCCAATCTAGGAGGCCTCTGTCGAAGGCATGGGTGGTCGGAGCTCTACCTTGGATGCATGTAATCCCAGACATGCTCGCTCCCAGGCTGGGAACAGCTCTGAACGTTGACCGTCCCGTTGACGCTTGGGAAGGGGGGCGTGGGTCGCCTGTTGCGCCTCAGCGTGGCGGGCCAGAACTGGCGGAGCGACACGCCACGCCAAGGTTCTTGACCAGAGCCCAGGGAACAGACGTGCTCGCGTCGTGACATAAATACGGCGGCTGGTTTCTGGCAGTTTTCGGCCTCCGAGGGGCCCTCGCCAGGCCCGGGGGCCGTCAAGGACCGGCCTCGGAGGAAACGCCGTCCCCTGGGGGGCCAGGTCGTCCAGGGAGGGGGGTGATGGCTAGGGAGGGGGGCATATCATGGCGGGGGCCATGGTATCTCCCCAGATTTCATGGCGCCCCTCGTCTTGTTTCAATACGTCCCCAGCCCCTTCCCTCCCTGGGCCGCGCACATGCCGCTGGTGCCATCATTTGCGCCCCGCCCCTCATGGACCATCCCTCAATTCTTGGCATCGCTCGGACGTGTGCATTTTTCCTTCGGCGAGGACCATCGAGGAGCATCCTCGATCATTTGGCGAAAAAACCACGCACGAAACCGAAAAAAACACAGGGAATGGACGGCCGAGCGATGCCCAGTCATGGACCCCCCCCCTCAATTGGACGCCACCGAGATTCGCGGCGGGCTTCGCTGCCGTGCAGCATCGGCCCGGTCCGTCGCCAAGTCGGGCGGCGTTGGACCCTCCTCCTCCTCCTCCTCCTCCTCCTCCTCCTCCTCCTCCCGCCTCCTCCTCCTCCTCCCCCCCCCTCCCCTCCTCCTCCTCCTCCTCCTCTCCCCTCCTCCTCCCCCCCTCTCCTCCCCCTCCTCCTCCTCTCCTCCTCCTCCTCCTCCTCCTCCTCCTCCTCATCCTCCTCCTCCTCCTCCTCCTCCTCCTCATCCCCCCCCTCCTCTCCCCCCCCCTCCTCCTCCTCCTCCTCCTTCTCCTCCTCCTCCTCCTCCTCCTCCTCCTCCTTCTCCTCCTCCTCCTCCTCCTCCTCCTCCTCCTCCTCCTCCTCCTCCTGTTGGGGACTGTTTCCCCGATCCGTGGACCTGGCGCCGGCGCCGCCGGATCCACGGATCCGTATAGCCCGTGTTCCCAGACATGTGACGTCTTGATGCTTTCGGTGCGGGGTCTCCAGGAGTCCCGACGTCTTTCCTGACGCTTGCGCGTGCAAGCTCAGATGGGCACCGAGCAGTGCGTCGTGTGTGGTTTAAGCTCAATCGTGACACGTATGCGCGTGGGGCGGGGTAAGAAAAACAATAACAAACACAAAAGGCAAGAAAAACGTCCCGACCTTTTTCCAAGGGCTGGCGAATCATCCCGAGTCGCTTCTCGACTGCCCCGCGGGGCCCAGCGAGGGCGCCTGGGAGCTGGAAAAGCGGAGACAAACCTCCCATCGCGACTTTCTGTCACGACGCGATCGCATTTGGGCTTTCTCCCCTGGGCTATCGTCAAGATCTTCGGCGTACCTAGACCTCTTCGCAATGTGAAAAAAACACGACATAAGGTTTTTCGCTATTTTCGGCCTCCAGGGGCCCTCATTGCGCCTCGTGACCGTCAAAAAACAATTCAGGACGAAAAAACAGTCCTCGGAAAGAGGTCCAGACCTCTGGGGGTTGACGTTGTGGAACTTTGGCGTAGCGCGTCGCGCTCCGCCAGTTCTGGCCCGCCACACTTCGGCGCAACACGCTATCTATCCACGCCCCCATTCCCAAGCGTTAGGTCGGGCATGTTTTTTGAGGGGCGGCTTTGGAAGAAACATAGACAGTAGCAGAAACATGTACAAGCATAGTCAAAAAGAATCGTCCCCAGACTGTTCTTTGACTATGCTTGAGTGTTCCTCCTGTAGAGGGACATGACTGAACCCAAGCCGCAACGTTCCGAGCTGTCCCGATGTGTCCACGGCGCGAGCATGCCCAGGCTTCCTCTCCCGGGCTCCCTGCCCGCCCCGGCGAGGCGCCCGGGGCCCGCCAGAGGCCCTCGCGAGGAGCCCAAGACTGAAAACTCTGCGCGCGGGGTGCCGCTGCGGTTGCAGCTGTCTGGGGGCATGATCAGAGGAGGACAAGGCACCCATGCTTCTACGCTTCCCTCGTTTTCCTCTTTTTCGGCCTCCTGGGAGGCTCTCGTCGTCACCGCTGGATTCGCTTCGAAGTTCTGGTCAGAACACACCCCGGGAGAGGTCCGGGGAGTGGCGGTATCGGTACCTTTCGGTTTCCCCATACGAGGTGGCCCCCAGCACTGGCTCCGGCGAGCAGGAAGCGAGGGCAGGCTCGAGGTTCTGGGTTCGGAGAGAAGGCTTCCGTCTTGGTTCTGCCTCTGGGTGCCGTGCTCGGGCCCCAGAGCCGCGGCAGAGGGCTCCGGGGTAAAGAACTGCCCAGGCCTCCTCGCGTCGTGCAAAAAGCACGACGGGAGGTTTTTGGCCACGTGCGGCCTCGGGGGGCCCTTCCCGGGCCTCGGGACCGGCAACGAAAAGACTCAGGAGGAAGAGCCGGTCCCGGGGCAGGGGTCCAGACCTTTGGGGGTCGACGCCGTGGAAAAAAAGCGCGACGTCGGAGGTTTGGGTGCACCAGATGGACCCCGCTGGGAACCGTTTTTGGGGACGGACTTGGCCTCTCGGCCACCTGTTCCGTCTGGGGTCTCAGCCAGCTCGGTCCCCCGGGCCGCCTCCAGAGTTGTGGGGGGGGTCACGTGGCGCCCGGAATGTCACAGCCGGAACGCGCCCCGCGGGAGGGCACTGCGCAGCGCGCGGGGCGAAGAAATCCACGGTGCCCCGGCGAATAGCAGCTGCTTTTTTTTGAGGCGCGTCCCCACGGCAGCGGGAATGTTTTCTCCTTGGGGCCCCACCGATTTGTCAAAGACACCACTTGAATGTTTCTGGGCATACCCCAAGCGACCATACAAAAACGACCCTTTTCAATTCGTCGAGGCACTGTTCAGGAGCATTACTGTACAGGATGTCCACATACACATCTTGCGCACGCCCGACGACCCCACACGCCGTCCTTGCGGACGCAGGCACGATGTGGCAGCCCCCAGAGCCTTACAAGAATCAAAGGGAGCCCAAATTTCTCCCGTGGGCGATGCCCGGCTCATTTGACAGGGTTTATTTCCAAATGGATATCGGCGGCGAGCGAGGGGGGGAATTGAGAAGGAGAAGGCCTTCTCAGAAGGCGGCGGGATTACTCAGAAGCCCTCGCGCCTTCTGAGAAGTTGTTTCTGTCTTCGGGGAAGGCTTAGAAAATTTCTCAGAAGTCCAGGGGACTTCCGAGCCTTCTGAGAAGGTACGCCCCTTCTCACTTCCCCCCCTGGCTCGCCGCCTAGGATAAGAACTCCGGTCGAAAAAGGCGAAACCTTTTGTCGGAGGGGCTCCGAAGGACAGCTAACACTTGTCCACGCAAACAGGCACGACTCTTGGCCATCGTACCCTTACTTCGATCCCCATTCCGGGCGGGCAAAGTTTGGTCGGGGCTTTGGTCAAGGAATGTGCCCAGGAGGCTTCAGATCCTGGAGCATCTCTTATCTGATGAGGGCGGCGGTGATATCCACGGCAAAGCCTCCATTGTTGTTCAAGCGGCTTCCAGACCCTGGATGCTCCGACGTGAATCCGACGTGGATCCGACGTAAGTTGGATACCCAGGCTGCCGAAGCGAGGCCTCGAGGAGTTTCCGCACAAGGCCTCTTGATGCGCGCGTCCCCGCTGTACAGTCAAGGCGCTGAGATAGGACCGCGTGGGGTTCGGAGGGGGCTCGCTGCTCCTCAGGCCATTCCGTGGTTGTTCCGCTGGCCCTCCGCGTACACCCAGGCCCCTCTGGTGCTTCGCTCCTGACCTGGCGTTTCTTGTTTCAGTGGCGGCCGGCTGCAGAGTCAAGTCGCAAAGGAAGAATGACCAACCTTCCAAGGCTACAGTGGAGGCCCATGCCGAGAAATACCCTGCTCGCCTCCAGGGTGCCCTGGGTTTCTTGGGTCTCGATGGTTTTGCCAAGGAAAGCGCGACGTTCCCACCAAAAATCGATGGACGTCCTGGGGTCTCAGGGTTGGGTTTCTCGTGGAAGATTTCTTGTGGACTGGCCTCCACTGTACCCTTGCACACTTGCCCCTTCGGCGGCCACCCTTGGCGACCCTTGCCGGCCAGCCCCGTGCGAAGGCGCCCACATGGCCCTCCAAGGCCCCTGGATCCTCACCGCGCTTCCCTACCGTGCGACTCGACTGCCGCGCGCCCTCCCCCCCCCTTCCAGAGCTCCGACGCCGTGATGCTTTCACGACGTCGACCTCCAGAGGTCTGGACCCCTTCCCGGGCACCGGCTTTCTTCCTCCTGGGTCGTTTTGTTCACGGCTCCGAGGCCCAATGAGGGCCGCCCCTGGTGGCCGAACATGGCGAAACATTGTCCGCGGTGATTCTTTCACAGCGCGAGGGGGTCTGGGCCTGAGCCCGCCCCCGCTGCCGCCGCCGCCGAGCAGCAGCAGGGCGCGGCGCGGCCCCGGCCTCCGCCCGCGGTGCGGCGGCCGGCCTTCGTGCAGGTGCCGCACACGGGCCAACGGCGATGCAGGCAACGGCGATGCAGGTCTCGGCAGTGTGGGAGCGCGCGTGGCTCGCGCTCTCCTGCACTTCGCTGCGTCGTGCTCGCTCGATGCCCTTCGCAAGTGGGGAATGTGTAGGAAAGCGTGGTTCGCGATGTCCCAGAATTCGCTGTGTCGTGTTCGCTCGGTCCACTCGCAGATTGGAAGTGTGGGAAAGTGTGGCTCGCGATGTCCTACCCTTTGTGGTACCCAAAATCGCCGTTAGGCAACATCGCCGTTCGCCCAGCCTCGGAGGTGGCGGCGGAGCCCGCGGAAGGCGCGGGCGCGGCGCCCGCGGGCGCGCGGCACGTGCCGGGCTGCGGCGCGGAGCGGCCGCGCCCGGCGGAGGGCCCGCTGGCCGGGGGGAGGCCCGCCGCGCGCCCTTGCGCCTCGCCTCCTGGCGCTCGGCGCCCGCCCCGGCGCCCCCCGCCGCACTCCTCCTCCTCCTCCTCACTCCTCCTCCTCCTCCTCCTCCTCCTCTCCTCCTCCTCCTCCTCCTCCCTCCTCCTCCTCCTCTCCTCCTCCTCCTCCTCCTCGCCTCCGCTCCGCTCCCGCCTCCGCCTCCGCCTCCTCGTCCTCCTCCGCCTCCTCGTCCCCTTCCTCCTCCTCCTCCTCCTCCTCCTCCTCCTCCTCCTCCTCCTCCTCCTCCTCATCATCATCATCATCATCATCATCATCATCATCAGCATCAGCATCATCATCAGCATCATCAGCATCACCAGCATCAGCATGATCATCATCATCGTCAGCATCATCATCATCATCATCATCATCATCATCATCAGCATCATCATCATCATCATCAGCAGCAGCAGCATCATCATCATCAGTATCAGCCTTACCACAACCATCATCACCACTATCATCACCATCATCAGCAGCATCATCGCCATCATTATCCTCCTCCTCCTCCTCCTCCTCCTCTTCTCTCCTCCTCCTCCTCCGCCTTCCTCCTCCCGCCTCCTCCTCCTCCTCCGCCCCCCTCTCACCGTCTCCCCGTCCCGCTCCTCCTCCTCCTCCTCCTCCTCCTCCTCCACTCCTCCTCTCCTCCTCCTCCTCATCCTCCTCCTCCTCCTCCTATCTCCTCCTCCTCCTCCTCCTCCTCCCTCCTCCTCCTCCTCCTCCTCCTCCTCCTCCTCCTCCTCCTCCTCCTCCACTGTGGGAATGCCCTTTCCCTGATGCTGTCACGGCTCGGCTAGAGGCTACTGACAGTGAGGTGATTGGGGCCGCTTTGTCTGCTAAGGCGTCTGGAGATGATGACGAGCTGCTTGTCTTTATATCTGGCGCCTTTCGGCACCCCGCCGACTCCTTCCCTCGGACTGCTGATGAGCAAGATGATGGTCCGACCCTGATCTGGCACAAGATGCCCGAGACTGACCCTGACGGAGCCCCAGTCAACAACAGAGTGTGGGGGCCCCTTTTTGTAGATGGCTCGTGCTCCCGTCATACTGTCAAGGAGCTGTCTAGGGCTGGCTCCTCCGTCTGCATGGTTGACGATTCGGGTGATCTTGTGGCTGAGCTTAGGGCCCCTGTTTGGGACCCCATCCTCAGACTCTTCAGAGTGCTGAATTCAGTGCTTTCACCTGGGCCAATGTTCTGTCGACCCATCCTTTTGAATGCCATGTGAATTCTGATTGTAGTAATGTGGTCCAGACTGCGGCGCTCGCCAAGCAGCTTCAGCTCTCTCCTAAGCGAATGTATGCAGGAGCCTTTCTTCAGGTGCACGGTCAGGTCTCGGGGATGGCTGCCTGTACCAAGGTGGCTGCCCACCTTGATTTGGACGCGCCTGGGATTTCAGCCGAGGGGCGTTGGCGCCGTCTTGGCAACCACCATGCGGATGTGGGGGCCAAGCACGCGGTCCGCCTTCACCCCACGGATGATTCTCTTTTGCAGGAGGCCGATCGCCTTGTGGCTTTGGCGAGAGCCACCCTGAAAGTTGCTGTGCAAGTGCTCCCTCTGTGGCTCCTGTGGACCTGGATGGGGTCAGCAGACTCCCTGAGGTTAAGGGCCCGAAGGAGGTGCCAGGGCACGACTGGAGGTCGTGGGGCGGAATCTGGAGGTGCGCTCACTGTTTGAGGGGGAACCGTTCCTTTTCGAAGCCAGCTCCAGGTTCCTGCTCTAGGTCCTCTCTTGTCCACGCAGACCCCCAGGACGCCTTAGGCCATCGGACGGTGGCCTTCCCGTGTTCTGACAACTCTGTGCTCTCTACCTGCCTTAGATGTAAATGCCTCACCTGCGGAGGCCATAATCGTGGACTCAGTAGACGGTGTGTTTCGGTCCCTTCGCGTGCGTGCAAGCAGGGTTGGGAATATTTGTGCAAAGGCCTCCACCCCAGGTATATGCTGAGGATTTCTGGCGTTACGGTGGACACGGAAGGCCTGATACAGTGTTTCAACTCTGAGGCTGCACTCGCTGCCCTCGCCGACGGTGCTCCAGAGGTGCCTGTGCAGGCACCCAGCTCGAGTTCTCGAGTTGCGTCGGAGCCCCCTCAGCAGGAGGTGGGGCAGGGACCCCAACAGATACGACAGGACACCCCTTTTTTTTCCTGGCGGGACGCCGCCAGGATGAGTCGGACAGTTCAGATTGAGTTTTCTGTGGCGCAGGGCCGCCTTTCCGTTATCGGTTTGATTGCACGGCCCGATGCGACTGACCTTTTCGGCAGGCATCCGTGATAAACCCCACATCTGGGGCGAGATTGGCAGTCGTCCTGGCGCTGTTTGCACCAGGGGTTTCTGGCCTCGTCGTCCTTGTGTGGGTGGTCGAGTTTTCCCAGTGGCGAGGGTTCGCCGTCTCGTTTTATTCATCAGCACGGCCCGATGCGGCTGACCCTTTTGGCAGGCATCCGTGCTTTACCCCACATCTGGGGCGAGTCCGACTGTCGTCCTGGCGCTTGCTGCACCAGGGACTGTGGGCTCGTCGTCCTTGTGTGGGTGGTCGAATCTTGTTTCTTTGATTTGGTTGTGTGCGGTCTCGTTGTGCGTGCGTCCGTCGTGCACGCGTGTCAGGCACCCCACTTCTGGGGGAAGGTGCGTGCACATCTAGGGTGCGCTTCTTCCTGGTCCGAGCACGGGGGTGACTTCATCCTGACAGTGGCTCGACTGGTGTTGCTGTGGCCTTGAGCTTTGGTTCTGGGCCCCAGCATCTCTTTTTTGTTGGCGTTGGGCGCGCGTCCTCGTGCGTATGTACGCTGCTCGTCCCACCGTCTCTGCCCTCCACCTCCTGGGGCCATCGTGGCTCTCGTGGCAGGGCGCTGTCTCGACCGTTGTCCCTCTTGCACAGCCGAAGGCAGTCGGTACGAGAGAGCCTTCCAGTTGCTGTGCCTCTGCAATTGGAAGCTTATGCGCCCGCAGCTCTGTGTCCGCCTGCGGCCCTGTGTGCCTGCCCCCTCTCTCAGAGATGTTGCGGCAGGTGCGCATTGAGCTTGGGCACCTGGACGCAGAGGTCCTTTCGGCCTCTCGTCGAGCTGTCTCACTTGCGCTGTGACTCAGGCTTTTGGCCTGGGTCAAGAAGCCAGCATCCCCCTCCGCTGCTGGCTCGATTCCTTGGTCAGTCCAAGGTTTTGGAGGCGTTGGCGTTGATGTCCCCCCCCCCCCCCCCCCCCCCCCCGTCGCAACTCGCCCCCCTCCTTTATATGCTCGTTTTGGGGACCCCCCTGGGGCCCACCTAATGGATCTGTGCGACTCCAGTTCGACCCCAGTTCGGCTCGAGGTCGGCTCGAGATCGACTCGGGTTCTACTCAGGGTCGACCCAAACCGACGGACATTCGACGCAGTTTTGACGCACGGGGGGAGCGAGTGTCGCCAGGAAGGCCCCCAGGATGAGCATCCAACCCCCGTGCGGCGCGCCCGCGGGGAGGTTCTCGGGGAGCAAGGAGTCGGGGGGGGGGGGGGGCCAAACCGACCCCTAGCAAGCCATCCCCTTCCGCGACGTCCCCCTCGCCTCGCCCCAAGTCAAGCAGTGGCGGAGCGTCCTGGCTCGCCGATAGCCTTAATTACCAAACAATGTTCTAAAAACCTGTTTGTGGTTTCCACGATATGTTCTTAGAACATGTCTGGCGGAGTTTGTCTTGTCCTATGTCATCGGGTTTATGTTCTAAGGACACTGTTTTTGTTAGTAAAACATCTGTGGGGCTCTGAGAACATTTCGTGGTAGGACTATAGGAGTGCCGGGACGGTCGGCCCCTGCTCAACCAAGACGGGAACATCGAAAAGCGAGGACGACGTCACGAGAAGGGGATGGTCTGTCAGGGGTCGGCCAGGCCGCGCCCGAAAAAAAGGGCAGCCTCGGGGGCACGCCCCCGGCGGGGGGAGTGGCCCTCGGCGCGCGCGGGTGGCCGGAGCGGCACCCAAAAGGCCAGGCAAGAGGCAGCTTGGTCCGGATGCTGAAATCAACTCCTACCTTTAAGTCGGGCCTGTCCCCCTACTGGGGGATTTTCAACGACAAAAAAAAAAAAAACGTCCCCCGACTATTTTTGGATTATTTGTTTACTAGTTTGGGGGTTTCTTATGTTTCGTCGAGAATGCCCCTGTAGGGGGACAGGCCCGACTTAATCCTACCTTGACACGTCGATTAGCGAGGAGGACACGGGTGCGGGCGGCAGAGATGCCCCGATCGGCGGGCGTCCTGCGCGCCCGCGCGTGGTCCCCGCGCGGCCCCCCACAGAAGCCGCGCACCGAAGGTCACTCCCAGAGCGTCTGTCTCTACCGCCTGGGGCATGGACTGGGCATTACAGCCCTCCCCGCCCCCCCCCCTAAAAACGTTCGGGGGTGGACAGACCCCCCACCCTGACACGTCGATTGGCGAATGGGCCGTTTTCGGCTCGCGAGAGGGTGTCGCGGCCGTCAGTTCTGCGGGTCCAGGTCCGCCGGTGTCGGTCCCGGGCCGTTTTCACGAAAGGGCGGTTTGCGAAAGGGAGTTCTGTCCACCGCCGATGGGGGATACTGTGTGCCGGGGGCTCCCGGGGCGGGGCCCGGGCACTGGTGAGGTCGACGGGTGGCGCGCCCCAAGGGCGGGCAGGGCTCGTTTCGACTCCTCCGATTCGATGCGATGCGACGTCGAGCGCTTCCGATTCCGACTCGATGCGGCCTGGGATTTCGATCTGAGTTCCGATGTCTTTTGTTTCCGATTCCGATTCGATTCGACCTGGGATTCCGATCTGGGCTCCGCCTTCTAATTGGAGGCATACTATACTGGCCTTCCGATTTCCGCCGATGCGACTTTTCCCGACTCGGCTGCCGAGTTCCGCCGATTCGATACATTTCGATCGCCGTTCTGGCTTGTCGATTTGATTTTGGGCTCTCCTGGGGGGGGGAAGTGTCAGCATGGGGGAAGCGGGTCATGGACCCTGAGGCTTTTTTTTTCCAGCACGAGGCCTTCATTCTGTGTCGTTTTCTGACGGCCCCGGGGCCCCTGGAGGGCCCCGAGAGGGCCCGAGAGCGGCGAAACACTTCAGGACACCCGTCTCTCCCATGGCGGGAAGCGGGAGGGGGAAGGCCTTCTCGGAGGGCAGCGGGACGTCTCAGAAGTCCCCCGGAGGAGCCCTCCGAGCAGCTCCCTGTGCCTCCAGCTTGGCATCGCTCGGACGTGTGCATTTCTCCTTCGGCGAGGACCATCGAGGAGCATCCTCGATCATTTGGCGAAGAAACCACGCGCGAAACCGACAAAAAGCACGGGGAATGGACGTCCGAGCGATGGCCAGCCAGGGCTCTGCGGGGCCCGGCGCCCTGCGTCCTCTCGGCACCCCCGTGGCGAGCTGCGCGCTCCGAGCGGCCCCCTTCCTCTTCGCTTCTCGTCCGCTCTTCTCTCCCCTGTCCCAGCCCGCTGGCATCGCTCGCACGTGTGCATTTTTCCTTCGGCGAGGACCTTCGAGGAGCATCCTCGACCATCTGGCGAAAAAAACACGCACGAAACCGAAAAAAGCACAGGGAATGGACGTCCGAGCGATGCCCCCCTCGAGGCATGAAAAAGGCACGAGTTCTTCTGCACGTTCCGCCTCCGAGGGGGCCCTTCCCGGGCCCCGGGACCGTCAGACAACGACTCGGGAGGACAGAAGGGCCCCTGGGAGTGGGTCGAGACCCCTGGGGGTCTCGACGCTATGGAGGAAAGACCCTGACGTCGGGGGTGCCTGGGCTTGTGCCTCGATTCCTATGTCGCGCGTCCCGCCCCTGGCCCGACGAGCGCTTGACCGCTGTCGCACGCCCGCGCCCGCTGGCCAGACAACGAGCGCCTTCGGGGAGGCCCTGGAAGTCTCCGAGGGCCGGAGGCCTGCCGAGCCCTCCGAGGAGGCTGCAGTCGGACGTGTCCCCCGACAGGCAGACCTTCGACGAAAAGTAAGAAAAAATAGCACTGAAAGTATTCCAAAATGGTTACGCGTGGTCAAAAGAAATCGTCCCCAGGCTATGTTTGGCGTATGTTTGCATGCTCCTCCTGCAGAGGGACAGGCCCGACTTCAGGGGAGGCCCGCCCCGTCTCGCTTCCCCCCCACCGGTCGCGCCGCCGAGCGCAGATGGGGTCCAAGGGCCCGCGCCGCATCGGCGATGCGTCGCCGCTGCGGCTCGACGTGGAGCCAGAACTTCTCCACCCCGACGGCGCCGATGCATCGCGGCGATGCGGCGCGAGTCACCGACACCATCAGCCCACACCCCACTCGGGAGGCCTCCGATCGCGCCGCGGCCCCAGGCGAGCAGCAAAGGCGCTCGTGAGACGTTCGGGGGACAGCAGGTGGAAGAATCATACTGTCGGAGCTCGGCGCGGATGATTCGGACCAGCGCTGGATCGCCCTGAAGCTTGGCATCGCTCGGACGTGTGCATTTTTCCTTCGGCGAGGACCTTCGAGGAGCATCCTTGATCATTTGGCGAGAAAACCACGCACGAAACCGAAAAAAGCACAGGGAATGGACGTCCGAGCGATGGCGAGTTGATGAGTGTGGTTGTATGGTTCCCCTCGACACACGCTGGTGTTCTGAGAAGACTGCGGCAACCGGGGCAGAGCCCCCCATGCCATCTCCGCCACCACCTCCAGCACGTCCACAGAGCTTTGCGCGCTCTCCTCCTCCCCGCTCTCCTCTCTAATCTTCGTCCTCATTTGTCCGCCCTCGCCCATACCAGCAGGAGGGCGAGATTGGGGGCACCCTCCAAGGCGGATCCCACCAGTCAGGAGCGAAAGAAGGACGCACACGTACATGAATCCACGCTGGTTTCGAGAGTACGCATTGCGCATATGTTCGTATCACGCGGCCAGTCTCGCGGATCGAGGGGCCGTGTTCATGTACATAGTTGGGCGCGTACGTCCTTTGTGGGCTCGCTAACCAGGAGGCAGAGGTTAGGGGAACAAAAAGTGACATAAACATAAAAACTCGGAGGTCCGCGCGGATTTCTCGGATCGGCGCTGGGGCCCCCTGGCGGCGCCTCCGGCGCCGCTCCTGGCGCGCTCCGCGCGCCAGGGAGGGGCGATCCGAGAAGTCCGCGCGGACCTCCGAGTTTTTATGCTTATGTGGCTTTTGGTCCCCCTAGAGGTGGAGGAGGAGGGCGCAAGCAGTGGCGAGGTTGGGGCATGGGGAGTGGAGGCGGCTGGCGAGGGCCAGTCGTTCCGGGCTCTTTTCCCGAGGGGCCGTGTTCGTGTACACAGTTGGGCGCGTACGTCCTTTGTGGGCTCGCTGGCCAGGAGGCAGAGGTGGAGGTGGAGGGCGCGAGCAGCGGCGAGGTTTTGGGGTGTGGGGAGCGGTGGCGGCCAGCGAGGGCCCCAGTCGACATGGCGGCGGCCCTCCCCGGCGTTCTGGGCGGGCTCCTTTCCCGTGGGGCCTCTCTCTGGGGGGCCTCGCGTCGCCACGGCGGGGTCGGCCTCGAAGCAGTAAGTCGGGCCTGTCCCCCCGCAGGGAGATTTTCGACGAAGAATTAAAAACATAGAAAAAATCAAAAAATAGTCCAAAAATAGTCTGGGGACTATTGTTTGAGTATTTGTTGGCCTTTTTGGGGCATTTTGGGGGTATGGCTTATTTTTCGTTGAAAATCCCCCTCTATAGGGGGACACGCCCGACATAATCGAAGCAGGGGTCCTGGAGGGGCCGCGGGAGGCGTCCAGGGGCCGGTGCTGAGCGAGTATGAGGGCGGCGAGCCCCAGGGGAGAAGGGGAAGGCCCTCTCAGAAGGCGGCGGGACTTTCCAGAAGCCAGCGCGCCTTCTGAAGAAAAAGGTCTGCTGTGTCCTCGAGGAGGGCCCAGGAGACTTCTCAGAAGGCATTGGGCACCTCCAAGCCCTCTGGGAAGGCCTTCTCCTCCTTCTCACTTCCCCCTCTCCCCTCGCTCCACGCCGAAGTTAGGCCGGGCAGGCGAGCCGCCGTTGTCGAGACTGGCCCCTCTCCGAGCTGGGCAGGCGCGTCATGATCATCACGAGGGGGACGCGCGGCGATGTGCAGCCCTACGTGGCGCTGGCCCGCGGGCTGGTCGGGAAGGGCTGCGAGGTGCGGAGAAGGAGAAGCGGCATTCCTAATTTCGTAAGGCAAGGGAGGGGGCTCACAGCCCTCCGAAACGAGCAGTTTTAGACCCCCCCCAGACCAGCCACGGCAGGGCGGCCTGTTGCCCAGATCCCCCGGAACCCTCCCAGACAGCTCAAGTCAGAACCCCCCCAAAAAAAGACGTCCCCCACTTGTTTTGCGGAATGGGGAGCACCGATGCCGCTGCCCCTGCTTCGCTTTCATCGTTCTGGGCCGCCTGGGAGGCCCTCGCCGCCACGGCTGGATCCGCCTGGAAGTCCAGGTCAGAACGCACCGATGGCGAGGTCCATGGACGGTGTTTTTTTCTCAGGGGTGGACAGAACCCCCACCCTGACACGTCGATCAGTGAATTGGCCGTTTTCGGTTCTCGAGAGGGCGCCGCGGCCCCTCATCTTCCAGGCTTGCGCCCGCCAGGTTTGAGCCCGAGGTCGTTTCCACCAAACCACGTTTTACTACAGGGGGTTCTGTCCATCCCCGATGTTCTGCCCCCGCAGAGGTGACCCTGGTGACGGAGCTTGCCTGGAGGCCGTTCATACTTGGCGCGACGCGCGATCTCCGCCCAGGCTCGGGGCGCGGCACGCGTCGCCCCATCCCTGGCCCTGAGATCCCGCCACGGCGGTCCCTGGCACCGCGTGCCGGTGGCGGCTCCTCCTCCCCCTCCTCCTCCTCCTCGTCCTCCTCCTCCTCCTCCTCCTCCTCCTCCTCCTCCTCCTCCTCCTCATCATCATCATCATCATCATCTATCATCATCATCATCATCATATCAGCATCATCATCCGCCCTCATCCCCCTCCCTCCTCCTCCGCCTCCTCCTCCCCCTCCTCCTCCTCCTCCTCCTCCTCCTCCTCCTCCTCCTCCTCCTCCTCCTCCTCCTAGTCCGCGCTGGGTGCCCATGGCAAGTCTGCTCCCCAGCAGTCACGCCAGCGGGAACCGATTGGCGTGGCGGGATCGAAGGTCGGGGGGGTCGTGTCGCGTCTTCGCAGGCAGCCTTCATTTCAGGCCCTCGGGGGGCAACACCATGAGGCAGACGCAGTCGACGCTGGCAGTGACAGCGCTGCGGTGGGGGCAGCACCTGGACTCGATTCAGGCCTTGGCGCTGTCGCAGTCGGAGAAGAACTTCTTCGATAGCGAGGGGTGTTTTTTCTATTGGGCTTGGGAGGAACGACCAGACTTCATCGTGTTCGGGTTCACTGTCACTGAAATCGCCATGATCATCTCGGAGGCCCTCGAGATACCTCTGGTTGGTTTCTTCCTGCAGCCAGTGCACGAGATCCATCTCGGAGACCTCCAGATGGGTGGGACCAAATGGCATCGACCCAGGGGGGCATTTCCAGCCCCGTTTCTGCAACCACGGGGCTCTGGTAGAAGCTGTGGGTGCGTGAGCCCAACCACTTCTGAAGAAGCGACGGGAATACGTTCCCGATCCTGATAGGCGAGGTTGATTAGAAGGTCGACCCTGCCAAATCAAGGGCACCCCTGTGTCCAATGTCATGTATCTCGCGACACATGCCTTTGCATTCATGTGGCAATGTGGCCCTCGGAAGGGTCTTGTGTCCTCTCGCCCCAGACATCTGGCAGTTCCAATTTTTTCGATGCGTGGGCCCTGGAGGTCCAGACCACTTCCCTTGGGCCGGTTTTCCGTCCTGCATCGTCTTTTGACGCGACCTCCCGAGGCCCCGCGAAGGCCCCCGCAGACCGAAAACGGCCAAGAACCGCCCGCTCCAATTTTTGTTGGATCAGGAGGAGGAGAAGGAGGAGGAGGAGGAGGAGAAGGCGGAGGAGGAGAAGGCGGAGGAGGAGGAGGAGGAGGAGGAAAAGGCGGAGGCGGAGGCGGAGGCGGAGGAGGAGGAGGAGGAGGAGGAGGAGGAGGAGGAGGAGGACGAGCGTGTCCTCTCCACTCAACCCCGAATCCGTGCCACGGCCGCGCGGGCGCGCCGGAGCCCTCTCGCGCGCCGCGGCCCCTGGCCCGAGCGGCTGCCCCGCTCTCCAGGAGGGTGGGCGGCGCGAGGGCCGCCAGGGGGTGCCAGGATCTCCTCGCGCGCACACATCGCGGGGCGCGGTGCGCGAAGGTGCGGTGCAGCAGGGCTCGCGTCGATGCCGTCGATTCGATGCGGTTCGGCTCGGCTTCGATGGCCTCCGAGTCCGATTCGATTCGGCTTCGGAGTCCGACGCGAAATCCCGGTGCCTCGGTGGAGGCCTACTATCCCGCCGATTTCAGCCGATCCGGCTTCTCCCGACTGGGCTGCCGATTCCTGCCGATCCGCTTCATGCCGATCGCCGACCCGACTTGTCGATTCGATTCTGGGCTCTCCTGCGGTGCAGTCAGCCCGCACAGTAAGGATGGGCGAACCTTCCCAGGGGTGCCCCTGGCAGCCTTGCCTCCTCGGCCCGCCCCGGGCCGCTCTCGGCGGCCGCGCCCCGCTCGAGGAGCTTCGAGATGCGCGCCCCCAAGGCCCGTGCCTCCTCCTCCTCCTCCTCCTCCTCCTCCTCCTCCTCCTCCTCCTCCTCCTCCTCCTCATCCTTGTGATGCCGGCTGACTGTATCGCGGGGAGCCGTGCGCGAGGGTACGGTAGGCTCGCGCCGTGTGGACCCGCGGCGCGGCGTCCAACGCTGAACGCCGCCGGCGACCCAGAGTCGGTCGATGCTGAACGATCTGACGCTTCGGAAGCGGCCGATCGTCCAAGGTTGAACGATCCGCGCGGCGTCAGGAGCCAGCGCCGATGGCGGCACGGCACGAGGCTTCTGCAGGCGACCTGGGATCTGGGCAGCCTGGGGCGTTCAAGGACGGGCCTCGCCCTCCCAGACCCCCTCGAGTCATGAAGAGATCACGACGGGATTTGGTCGCCACTTTTGGCCTCTCGGGGCCCTCGCCGGGCCCCAGGACCGTCGGAAAACGACGCAGGACGAAAAACCGGTCCCAGGCAATGGGTCCAGACTTCTGGGGGTCGACGTCACGAAAAAATCATGGCGTCGGGAGTCTGGGTTCGAGGATCGACGGCGTTGGCATCTCTTCCTCGGTGGAAGGCGGAAGTAAAACTAGGCCGCCTCCGCCGGCGGAAGGCCGGCGGAAGTTGAAGACGGCAGAAGTAAAAAGGACGCGACCCAAAGAGATGGCAAGGTTTTTTGGTTCAGGATTTCTGGAATAAGCCATTTGATCCTAGCCGTCGGGTGGTCCCGAACAGCGCAGGGACGAGAACCCAACCAGGGTCGTGGACCAGCTGCTCGGCCCCGTGCGTGAGGGGATCGACAGCGCGGAGTTCAACGCCGCGCTGATGCAGATCATGGAGCGCCTGCCCGATGGAGGCATCACTGTGAACCGGATGCGCAGGACTCGGGACCCACGGTGTGTTCACGGGCAACGCGGCAGGGCCCATCTCGATCCGATTCGATCTCGATTCGGGCTGGCCCGATCCGATTCGATCCCGGTTTCTCGACGATCCGATGCAGCCCGATCCGACGCACAATTCGATCGGATCCGAGTGCCCGATTCGATGTTGGCTGATCCCGCGTTAGGGGGGCAGGCTCAGGCGGGGACGCATCTGGGGCAGGCTCAGAGGGGGTAGGCTCGGGGCTCAGGTTCGAGGCTCGAGGTCGTCGGCTGTTGTCGTCGGGTCTCGGCGGCTTCCCAGCCTCGGGATGCCTTCCAGGGGCTGCGCCCCGCAGAGGGCGCTCCGGGCATGCCCGGATCGCTCCGAGCAGCCACCCGAGGCCCGAGCTGTGGCATGTTGTGGCCCGAAAGCCGCCAGGGCCAGGGATGGGTTCAGGAAGGGATGCGTCGACCCCCTCCTCCTCCTCCTCCTCCTCCTCCTCCTCCTGCTGCTGCTCCTCCTCCTCCTCCTCCTCCTCCTCCTCCTCCTCCTCCTCCTCCTCCTAACGTGCGGGTTCGCCATCGGGGGCCTGCCGCCGATCCCTCGGCGACGTACCGCCGAGTCCGGGTCGGCGCTGCCTCCCCCGAGCCAGTCCCCCCCCCTTGCGTTCTCCCTCCGCCGTGGCGGCCCAAACGCGAGCGTTCAAGGATGAACGCCGCCACTGGCATAGCGTCGGCCGGCATCGAGCGGTGTGCGCTGTCTGATGGGCCGACGTTCCACTAGCACTACCATAGGTTGGACGGGGGAGAAAGGAGGATGGGGAGGTCCTCCTCCTCCTCCTCCTCCTCCTCCCTTCATCCTCCTCCTCCTCCTCTTCCTCCTACTCTCTTCTCCTCCTCTTCCCCCTCCTCTCCCTCGCATGGGTGGGTGGTGAAAGTCGGCCCATCTTATCGTCGGAGATTCGCGGGCCCCCCTCCCCCCCCCCCTGGGCCCCCCCCCCCCCTCCCTCTCCCCCCACCCCCCCCCCCCCCCCCATCGTCCACGGTCGAACGAGCCACGCGGTGCCAGGAGCCAAGGCGCAGGTCGTCACGGCAGGAACCCACCGCACCCGACCTGAAGCTTGGATCGAGCCAGACGAGAGGGGGGGATAGGGAAAGGGGAGGGTACTCAGGAGAAAACGAACGGCCCTTGAAATGTAGACCTGCCCGGCGCACCCCCAAAGGTAGACCCTCGCCTTCCGCGCGCGGTCTACATTTCAAGGTCCTTCAGGTCGGGGTCTACATTGCAGGGTGCTTAGGTCTCGCGAGGGTCGACATTTCAGGATCTGTTTGGTCGGGGTCTACATTTGAGCCCCCACTGCACGGGTCTGCATTTTGAGCCCTTCTCGCGGGTCTACATGTCGGGGGTTGGTCGCGTTTCGTTGAGGAGGGGGGGGTACGAAATCTATTGCATGCAGCTGGTTTCTGGCCGTGGGGCCAATTCCTCGACACATGGGCGCCTCCAGGCGCCAGGAATACAAGTTGCGTGAGCTGAAGGTCTCTACAGTCGGACCGAGGTATAAGATCGAGGTCGGTTCGGGGAGGACACCCTAGTGCTCTTCGTATCTGTTGGCTGTTCTTGTGCATCCTGGGGAGGCTACCCTTGGCTGTTATGTTTGCTTTGGCCGACGGAGGGTCTTGTATGTTCTCGAAGGATGTGTTTTTCTGGCTTGAGTCCGACAATATCCTGCCCATTGCTCTCCTAGTTACCCTTTCGCCCCTCCCCACGACCAGGAGGAGGAGGAGGAGGAGGAAGAGGAGGAGGAGGAGGAGAGGAAGAGGAGCGGGAGCAGGAGGAGGAGGAGGAGGATGGGGAGGAAGAGAAGGAGGAGGAGGAGGAGGAGGAGGAGGAGGAGGAGGAGGAGGAGGAGGGGGAGGGGGAGGGGGAGGGGAAGGAGGAGGAGGAGGAGGAGGAGCCGATCAACCTATGGGGTGCGCGTCGCTGCTCTTCCTCTGAGTCGGAGATTTGTCCGCCTTATGTTGTCGCATCGCTTGGGGGTGCGTTTCCGACACAATCTCAAGGCGCAATGTCAGCCAAAGCACGGCGGATCCGAAGTCCTTGGCATCGCCTGGACGTGTGCGCATTTTTTCCCTTCGGCGAGGACCATCGAGGAGCATTCGACGTCGCCTTGCGAAACACGCACGCACGAAGCCGAAAAGGAATGGGCGGGGAGTGGACGCCCCAGCGGCGGCGAGAGGCGGGGCGGGCCCGGGCGGGCCCCGGAGAGGACGCGCGGCCTCGGCAGGCGGCCGCGCGGCGTGTACAATTTCTTCCTGCAGTACCACGAGCTCACCACGCAGCGCATCCCTCAGGCGTGCGGGCCGGGTGCGCACAGTCGGCCCAGGCCAGTGGGTCGACCTTGCCAAATCAGGGGTACCCTCGTGTCCTGTGGCTCGCGACCCATGCTTCCTCCATTCCTGTGGCAGTGTGGCCCTCGGAAGGGTCTTGTGCCCTCTCGCGTGTCCTCTCCAATCGAGTCCGACCGTATCCATGACCCACTGCGTCTTGGAGTCTCGGGCTCCCGGCCCCAGGAGCCCGAGGCGCAGTGGAGTAGTTACAGTGATCTGGCCCCTTTTGGGGGGGCTAGATTAGCCTATCCAGATCCACTGCGCCTCGGCCTTGTGGCGCCCCTTGCGAGAGAGTCCAAGACGCAGTGGATAGGGACACAACTCTTGCCCGCAAGGTGGTTCCCATCAGCGATGTCGTTCTCGGGGGCCAGGCGGACCAGATGCGGTCCGAAGGGATGACGCTCACGAGCTTCATCTTCCTCCGGAGCCGCAGCGGCGGCGGGCTGGACCGGGACGTGGCCGACTTCGTCGACGAGGCGAAGAGTGCCGGCAGGAAGGTTGCCATTATGGCCTTCTCCTCGATTCGAAGAGCACAAAGCGGCATCAACATAAACTGTCGGAGGTCCGCGCGGATTTCTTGGATCTGCGCCGGCGCCCCTGGCGGCGCCTCCGGCGCCGCCCGTGGCGCGCTCTGCGCGCCAGGGAGGAGGGTGCAGCGCAGATCCGAGAAGTCCGTGCGGAGCGCCGAAAGTTAATATGTATGCCTTTTTTGTGGTCCTCTGTCGATGCCCGTGGGGGAGCGGAAGATCCTCCAGGCAGCCGCGGCGGTCTGCGAGCTGTGCCCTGTGGGCGAGCGGCACGAGGGCCTCCCGACCCCAGCCATGATCGCGATGGTCGGCGGGCAGGGCTTCGACCCCGTGGCCCGCGACGGCGAGCTGCACCGCAGGGTGGAGCGCCTCGAGAGGGAGCGCTGAGAGTCTCGAGGCCTCCCAGGTGGGTTCCGATCGAGGGACGGGCGAACCCAGGGGAACGAAGAGTGACAGAACACACATGAAAGCTCGGAGGTCCGCGCGGATTTCTCGGATCCGCGCTGGGGCCCCCTGGCGGCGCTTCCGGCGCCGCCCCTGGCGCGCTCCGCGCGCCAGGGGGTTGGGGTCCAGCGCCGATGCGAGAAATCCGCGCGGACCTCCGAGTTTTTATGCTTATGTCATTGTTCGTCCCCCTAAACATAGACGGGCTAACGGCGATGTAGGTTTTGGCACTGCGGGGTCGCGTGGCTCTCGTGCTTTCCTACACGTCGCTGTGTCGCTGTCGCTGGATCCGTTCGCAGATGGGAGCTGTAGGGAAGTGTGGTTCGTTGTTTCCTACAATTTGGTTCCCAACATCACCGTTAGGCAACATCGCCGTTAGCCCGGCCTTGGTCCGAGTAGATGGGGTCGGAGGATCGCGCCGCATCGCCGATGCATCGGTGATGCGGCTCGATGTGGAGACCGTGCTTCCCCACGCCGACGTCGCCGATACATCGGCGATGCATTGGCGATGCGGCGCGATCCTTTGACCCCATCTCCTCGGACCCCATCTAGGAGGCCTCTGGAGGAACTGGAGGCCTCGCGCGGCGCCCAACAGTTGCGTTATCTCTATTCCTCACGTCCGCCCCGTTAGATGCGGGGCACTGTTCGCGCGGCGATGGTCTGGCGTGGATCCGAGGTAAATTTGGTCTCGGGTTGCCGCGCGAGGCCTCCAGGAGTCTCCTCAGAGTCGGAATACAAAATCGGCGTGAACATAATGTTGTGGAGGCCTGCGCGGATTTCTCGGATCCGCGCTGGGCCCCCCCTGGCGGTGCCTCAGGCGCCGCCCCCGGCGCACTCCGCGCTCCAGGGAGGGGGGTCCAGCGCCGATCCAAGAAATCCGCGCGTAATGTTATGTCGTTATTTGTTCCTCCACACAAGGAGCGGCGGCTGCTGGTGCTGCGCAAGGGTGTGGACTTCGGGGAGCTGTTCCCGCGGCTCGACGCCGCGGTCGTCCACGGCGGGCTTGGCATCACTTCGGAGGTTCAGAAGAGAGAAAGCGGCACAGACACAAAACATATCGATGTTGAACCAGGCATTGAAAAATGATCGAACTAGAGAAGACCAAAATCCAGGAAATATTCAAAGATGTTGGACGCTTTGCGTGTGTGCTTCTTGGCGTCCCAGCGAGAGGTGCTTGCCGCGGGCATCCCGGCGGTGGTCAGCGGGATCCTGCTGCTGGACCAGCGCTACTGGGCCGCGCGCGTGCGGGACCTCGGCATCGGGCCCGAGGTCAGAGGCAACGGCAGGGTGGGGTGGGCAGGCTCGGGGGGGGGGGATGGCTCGGGTTCGAGGTCCGAGGTCGTCGGATGTCTTCGTCGGGTCCCGGCGACCTTCCAGCCTCGGGGCCCCTTCCAGCCCTAGTTGCCTCGATGCGCCCGTTTCGAAACGCAATGCGTCCCGTGCTCAAGACGTCCGTGCCAATGCGCTGCGTGTTGGCTCCACGTCTTGGACCACGTTTTGGCGAGTGTATCGCGTCGGACCTACGTTTTCAGCCTACGTGTTGAGCTCCGTATCAATACGATACGTGTTGCGTGTTGCGTATCGGGGCAGCCAGCAGCTGCGCCTCGCCGAGGGCGTCCCGGGGGTGGGCCCGAGTTCGGGCCGGAAGCCAGCCTGGGACGGGGGATGGTCTCAGGGGGACGACCAGACGTCAGAGCGACCTTTCGACGGAGTGACCTTTGGTGCGGGCACAGATGGGCCCCCAGATGGCTGCACGCGAAGCGGTAGCAGCGGCTAGCGCGCCTGAATTTGGCCTCCCCGCGGCCCCCCCCGAAGCCACGCACCAAAGGTCTTTCTTACCCAGGGTCACTCTTGCGTATAGCCAGAGGCATGGACCCCCGATCGCCCATCGATGGCCGATGGGGGGCCGACAGCCCAACCCGCCCAGGAAGGCGCGGTTTTGCTGTCGGGTGCGTATCGCCGAGCTGTCGTCGATGCATCGCCGATTCCAGGTGGGTAGATGCTTGCTTGGCAACATACGTTACGCCG
>CAUYUJ010016008.1:297889-300688 GCA_963575745.1 Prorocentrum cordatum | reverse complement strand
GTGTGTGTGTGTGTGTGTGTGTGTGTGTGTGTGTGTGTGTGTGTGTGTGTGTGTGTGTGTGTGTGTGTGTGTGTGTGTGTGTGTGTGTGTTTTTCGGCCTTCGGCGGTCTTCGGCGGCCTTCGGCGGTCTTCGGCGGTCTCCCCGCGGTCTCCCCGGCGGTTCACAGGCGGTCTTCGGCGGTGGCCCGCGGTCCTCGGCGCGAGTGCGGCACGGCCGCAGGCAAAGAAAAGGTCCATGAGCGAACGCCCAAGAAAAGGCATCCCTTGCCGTCGCTCGGACGTCCATTCCCTGTGCGTTTTTCGTTTTCGTTTTTGTGTGTGTGCGTGCGTGCGTGCGTGCGTGCGTGGGTGCGTGCGTGCGTGCGTGCGTGCGTGCGCGCGCGTGCGCGTGCGCGTGCGCGTGCGCGTGTGTGTGTGTGTGTGTGTGTGTGCGTGTGTGCGTGTGTGTGTGCGTGTGTGTGTGCGCGTGTGTGTGTGTGTGTGCGTGTGTGCGTGTGTGTGTGTGTGTGTTTTTCTTGCTCGATGGTCCAGGGTGCTCTTCGATGGTCCTCGCCGAGAGAAAGTGCACACGCCCGAGCGATGCCGAGGCCCCACACCACCTCGCTGCCGCAGGGAGGGCCTCGACCCCGAGATCCGGGCCGACGCCTTCTGTTGTCCACGGGGCGCTGCCGCCCGGCTGCGGGCCCCCAGGACCTCACAGACCGCGCTCGGGCTCGAAGAAGGCAGCACAACGACGGGGCCTGGGGCTCTCCGTTCGCGTTTCTTCGCGATGCTGCATGTGCTCCGCCACGTCGGACCTCAGGGAATGCCGCCACTCTTGCATCGTTACCGCCGTGTTGGGCCTCCAGGGAGGCCCTCACCGCCACGGCTGGCTTCGCCTCGAGATCCTGGTCGGAGCGCACCTGGGAGAGGTCCGGGGAGCAGCGGCATCGGTACCTCTTGGCTTCCCCGGAGGTGGAGCCCGCCCCAGAGGCAGAGCGGCGAACATAACAGATTCCGTATCCGCGCCCTCGCGGTCTGGACTCCAGGGCGCGATCCCGCGGGTACGCGGTCGCACGGATACGTGCGATCGTTGATTTTACTTTCCCGGGTACCGGGTAACGGTCGTCACCCGGGGGAGGAGGGGGGGCTCGGGCTGGGAGGGCAGCGGTAACGGCGGCCGCGGCGTGCACCCGCGAGGGTGAGTCTGCGCCGCGGGCACATCAATCGCTTGCGTGATACAGATATACACATCTGCATTTTTGTTTAAAGAAAATCCATGTGCCTACATGCAAGCATACATATATGTGTATATATACATACGCTCAAAACTTCTGCTAAGAAGTCCGACCGCAAGAATTCGAGACCCAGCTTCGCTGAAATTCTTAATCCTCTTGCGAGAGCCAGCTTTGGAAGCGTGCCTGTTGAGGGAGATCCAGAAGGATCTCAACAACTAGCAAAACAATCAGCAGAACCGCCAGTGGTAAGAAACTGAGCCGGATTTGGGAAATCGGCTATCGAATTTCAAGAAACATTGAAACCCAGCTTGACGGAAGAGAATGCCTTAGCAGAAAATGGTGGTGTATTTATACACACAAGATTTCACCGGCTCGCTGCGCTTCGCCGTTAATGTTGGTCGCATGGCACCAGCGAGGTGCGCTGCGACCGCCATTGCCGTCAATTGGGAACGGGGGGCTTGGGGCGACGCCACGAAAGCTTTTAGAATTGGCGGGCGAACGAGGTTTTACATTGTTCGTAAGAGTCACATGGTCGCATGCCTCATGGAGCTTGCAAGGCATACGTGCGAGACGAATCGGTTTCAACAGGAACTAAGCTCCCTGGGGTTCATGTTCAATGAGGCTGGGGCTGGGGCTGGAGCTGGGCTCGAGCTGGATCTGGGGCTTGAGCTGGAGCAGGAGCTGGAACTGGAGCAACAAATGGGGAGCTCCTGCAGATGCTGCTGCAGCTCCCCGTCCTCCTCTGTCTCCTACTTCTCCTCCTCCTCCTCCTCCTTCTCCTCCTCCTCCCCATCCTCTTCCTCCTCATCCTCCTTTTGGAGATCACGAAATGCTGGACGGTCGGATCGGGGCATTGAATCTCAAGCCCGGGAGGGCGAAAAGCACGAGTACCCCAGCAATCTTTCTGATAACAGCAACGGTGACCCATGGGACCTGGTGCACCTGTGGGACCTGCGGGTCTGAGGAGCCTGCGGTACCTGTGACCCGCGGGAGCTGCGACACCTGTGGGACTTGCGGTGCCTGCGGCTCCCGTAGGACCCGTGGTACCTGTGAAAATTTGTGGTACCTGTGGGACCTGCGAGACTGGCGATACCTTTTTGGGACCTGTCGAGCGTGCGGGACCCGTGGGCGACCCGTCGGACCTGTTGTCCGTGTGGAACACGCGAGACGTGCGACACTTGTGGGACCTGCGGGATCTATGTGACTTGTGGCCCCTGCAAGACCTGTGGCATTTCTCCGTCCTCCGTGACCTGTCAGACCTGTAAGACAAGTGGGGAGTGTGGAACCAGTTGGACCTGTAGGACCTGCGACGTCTGCGAGACCTGTGAGACCTGTGAGACCTGTGGGACCTGTTGGACCTTTGGTACTTGTAGGACCTGTGGGACCTGCGGGACCTTCGACATCTGTGGGACCTGTGGGACCTGTGGAACCTGTGGGACTGTTGGACCTGCGGGACGTGTGGGGCATGTGGGACCTGTGGAACCTGTGGGGCCTGCGAGCTAAGTGGGACCTGGGGGATTTCTGAGACCTGTGGGACCTGTCGGACCTGTGGGACGTGCGGGATCTATGTGGCCTCCGGAAC
>CAUYUJ010016008.1:240389-295389 GCA_963575745.1 Prorocentrum cordatum | reverse complement strand
GTGCGCGGCGAACGCCTCAGCGGCCCGCAGCAGCCGGCCGGGGTGCCTGGGCGGCTCTGCTGCGGGTGCGTCTTTGTGCCGGCGGCGCGCCCAAGGGGGGAAGGCACAGGGGGCGGGCCTTCCCAGAAGGCCTCCTGGAATGGAAGAGGAGGAGGAGGAGGAGGAGGAGGAGGAGGAGGAGGAGGAGGAGGAGCCTTGGGATCTGCGCTGGACCTCTCTCCCTGGCGCGCGGAGCGCGCCAGGAGCGGCGCCGAGGGGGGGGCCCAGCGCTGCACGGCCCCGAGACGGTGTGTTTGTTTTTCCTGGCGGCCTCGCCGAGACCATCAGAAATGGATCGGGGGCGTGAAGCTGTCCCTGATAAAGGGGCCGGGACCTCCTCTGTGGCAGCGGACTGGAAAAGCTGAATCGGAGGATGTCTGGGAGCGTGGGCCAGGGTTGCAATGCTGTCCCCCTCCCACTGGCGGTTCTGGGTTGCTCCAGGAGGTGTGACGGTGTGGCGCTGGTTTGCGCACGCGGTCGAGCACTAGCCGACTCCCTCGCGGCAATGATTGCTGCGAAAGTGGGTGGGAGCTCGACGGTCCCGGTGGGGACCCCAATGCCTCCTGCCCCAGTACCGTCAGAAAGCTGGCCTAAAGGGCTCCTCCAATGCGCCAGCTCGGCAACCTCAACTCTAGAGTCGGACACATGACTGCCGATCCTGCGATTGAAGGAGCGGGGGGCAGCTACATCATTAGCCGCGTATCATGCGCACCTCGGGTCTGCGCCGCGCGTGGCCTTTTCGCACCTAGCAACTCTCCTGCTATTCTCCCACAACTACCCCGCGGATGCCTCGAACTATCTGGCTGACGCCTTGCATAATCTCTTGGCCACACAATGGCTGCATTGCCGACGCATCGTGCACTCCCCGGGTGGATAGCACAGCTACCGCGCACGTGAACTGTTGGCACCCAGTACAGTTATCATATTTTGCGACCGTGATGCAACTACACGATTGTCCTAACATATCCCTCATGTGCTTTGAAAACCACCTCGTGCAGATATTACAGCTACCTCAAATTAGCCTCAATACACATATCCCCTCACGTTCCGATCGAGGCCTGACTACCCTAGCCCGCTACTCATTGTCCAATCACCGTCCGGACTCATGT
The DNA here is from genome assembly GCA_963575745.1 of Prorocentrum cordatum. NCBI lineage: Eukaryota > Dinophyceae > Prorocentrales > Prorocentraceae > Prorocentrum > Prorocentrum cordatum. The sequence goes on along the minus strand of CAUYUJ010016008.1, from coordinate 294,241 downwards.
GGGCGGCGATCAAAGACGGCTCTTACGCGAGATGACATAGCGACCTTACGCCGCAGCTTACGCGGGCCGCCAGCGCGGCACGCTTGGCTGGAAACGAGGGCGGTTACGCGCGACTCTACGCGGGCAGCTTACACGCGAGTGTCGGCGAAGACGACCCCGCTTTCTTGCGTCGCTCATGTGCCCCTGACAGCTGCGCAACATGTGAACCGAGGGCGCGCAGGCAGAACAGGCCGCTCTTGGGAGGACGCACCTGCACCAACCTTGAGCCAGGGGTGGGCCGGGCCAGGGTCGGTGCGGGTGTGTGCAGGGCGCCCCGACGCGGCGCGGCGTTAGACAGGGCGGTGACCTCGTTATGCTGCCTGCTCGGGGGACCTCGCCTGTCCCGTCGCGGTCCTGTCGGCGTCGAATCCGTGCCGAACCCATGTCGGACTCGTCGGGTCCGCGCCGAATCCGCGTCGGATCCACGCCAGATCCGCGTCGAGTCCGCCCGCATCGGGCCCGCGGCGGGCACAAGCACGGACGCCAAGTCTTGTGGGGGCAGGCGAGGTCCGCCGAAGATGCGGCGTACACCTCGGAGCCCCCAACGACCTCACCGCACGGCCCTTACCAGCCTGGAACATATCCCTATCCCTGTGCTGGGCATCTCCTCATCACGATGCCAATCTTAGGGACTCCCTTAGTTTTTGAGGGCGCATCCCTAAGATTGTCATCGCCTTTGGGCGTGCCAATCTTCAGGATAGGGATACGTCCGAGGCTGGGAACAACGGCTCTGGGACCCTGGAGGCCATAGCCGCCCGAGACGTCCTGGCAATTAGAGCGAACCGAGGCCCAGAAACCGCCCGTCCGGTCACCCCACATCCCCAGTGACTCCCACAAGTTGTGGCCACCGCACCGGCCGGGGTCCCGCGAACTACGGGCACACGCACGCGAGCGACGCCAGAAACGGATCGTTTTTGGTTACCGTTTCCGTATTGCCGTTTTCGTTGCCCGTTCTGTCGCCGATCGATTTTTTCCCGGTCCCATCACAGTTTGATTATGGTTCTGGTTCCGAATCGAATCCCAAAGCTGTTTTTGTGCCCTTTCCGGTCGCCGTTTGTTCACCATGTCCACTTTCAAGAGACACTTGGTTGAATACGGTGACAAAAAAAACGGCCCTGCCGTTTCCGGGACCCACTACGATAGCGACCTTACGCGGTGTCTTACGCGGGCCGCCAGCGCGGCACGCCACATTGAACAAGAGGGCACTTACGCGAGACACTGCGCTGGCAGCTTACGAGCGAATCCGACACAATCGGAGCCGTTATCCTGCGTTGCTCCTATGGCGGGTTCAGGGAACCCTGAACCCAAAGTTGCTGCCATCTCTTGGGGGCAATTTGTTTTCCTTCCGCTGGCTTCTGCCGGCGGAGGTCGCCTCGTTGTACTGTGTTTTACTGCCGCCGCCTTCCGCCAACGTTCCGCCGCCTTCCGCCAACGAACCACCGCCTTCCGCCGAGGAAGAGATGGCAGTTCCTTCGGTCCTCGAAGACGAGGGCTTCTTCGGAAGTGCGCCGTACGATGAGCGACCTGCTCCGAAAAGCGGTAGAGCTTAGAAGGTGCGACCGGGGTGCCGCTGGATGTCTGCGGCAGGGTGCCCGCGCTGCAGGCGCGGCAGCACCACCGCGGTCACGCTTGCCGACAGCCGCAGGCGCGCGGCGACGCCGAGCGTGTCGAGCAGCTGCAGCGCTGACATGCGCGGGGCCGCCCTCGTCAGCGCGGCAGTGACAAACCTCGGCGGCGAGGGAAAGCCATCGACAGCCCCGGCCAGGCCCCGAGCGAGCCTGGAGCACAGCCCCCTGGAAGCCCCAGGAGGCCCACGGCATCCCCCCCAAAGCCCCCGAGGACATCCCGTTCCTATCTCTCTATCCCACCTCCTGCTGCTGCTCGGTCGGTCGGTGCCTAACAGGGCAGTCGAGAGCACTGCCTCTCCCAGGCGCGAAAAAACAGCGCAGGAACGACAAGAAAGAGGGATAGGGAGAGCAGCAGCGAGGACGAGCGCGACGAGGAGGCCCAGCCTTTCCCCACCCTGCTTGTCCAGGTGCTCGGCGGCACCTTGGGCGGGACCTCCGGGGAAAGGAGCCCAGGGAACCCACCAGGGGTGGATGGGAGGGCAGAAGGGCGACGGAGTAGGATGGGGACCGACGCTCCGATCTCGCAAGCAGAACTGAAGGCACATATTTTTGAAGGCAACACTGCTTGAAGGAAAGAACGCGTTGCAGGCATGTCTTGCTGCCTCACGGAAAACGGAAAATGAGGGCAAAAGTGTTCCCCTGAAGGCAACAGTTCTCCACCGAAGGCAACGCATAAGCTACCTTCAATGGTTCTGTTGGCCTTCAGTGGAACATGCGTGCTCTGCGTGCGTTTCATGCACGCCTGCCTTGAAGAAACGCTTGCCTTCAAACGTTTGCGCCTTCAAAAACGGTTGCTCCTCCTCCTCCTCCTCCTTCTCTCCTCCTCCTCCTCCTCCTCCTCCTCCTCCTCCTCCTCCTCCTCCTCCTCCGCCCAGGGCTGCGGGCGTGGGCCACGCGCCGCGGACTCCCAGCGGTCCGCTCCGGCTTCTCCCTGGAAGAGGCGCAGCGCCCCCGGAGGGGTTGCCCATGGGGCCCTGGACGGGACCCGACACGCAGAAGAGTCCGACACCATGACCGACGACATCGAAGACGTCAAAACTCGCGCGGACGGAGAACGGGCCTGGGGAGCCCAAGAGGGAGAAGAATAGGCCACTGCGCCGCAGCCACGATAAAGTGTCTCCCTCCTCCACCTCCTCCTCCTCCTCCTCTTCCTCCTCCTCTTCCTCCTCTTCCTCCTCCTCCTCCTGGCACGCCGAGCATGGGACAGCACGAGGGGGATGGCACCCGGCAGCAACTGATTTTCCAACTGCTGGACGGCGGGAATTCGCCACCATCTGGGCAACTTCCGCCTTGAAAGTGTCAGCGCATCCTGAATCGAATAGAATGGAACTGCTATCAACCATCATATGTTGCGTCCCCATTTCGGATCTCTCGATCCTTCTCTTCTTCGGGAATCCACCGCGAGCTCCTCGAAACAGGCACAGCGAGCGAAATTAGACTATTCGAGAAAATCATTCACTGAGCAGCCTCATCCTGCTCATCTGGCCAGGGCTTATACCCTGGAGGCAAAGGAACCGCGGCCAAGGCCTTTATGACGCGAGCCCCCAGACCCCCTTGGTCCCCTTGGCCTTGGGCTTGCACGGCCTGGTCAGCTTCTGCACTTTCGATCCTTCTCCGCCTTCCCCCCTCCTCCTTCTCCTCCTCCTCCTCCTCCTCCTCCTCCTCCTCCTCCTCCTCCTCGCTCTTCCATTCGGAGGGAGCCTGCAACAACGACTGCAAGTCTTGCGTCTGGGGGAAGCACCAGTGCCAAGGCCATTCCAGAGCGCTCCCGAACACTCTGAGAGTACCCTGGCACGCCCTGGGGCAATTCATCCCCATCGTAGGGCTGACAGAACCTCACCTGCTCGTCCTCACGAATTCCGATCTTCCTTCCCCATATCGGGAGCGGCCAAGAGGGGGGTGTCCAAGAGGGGGGGGTGCAAATTATGACCGGCGGCATGTGCGCGGCCCAGCGGGGGGACCAGGGACGTAATGAAATAAGAAGAGGCGCCACGAGATCTGGGGAGATATCATGGCCCCCGCCATGATATCCCCCCCCCCTAGCCATCACCCCCCTCTTTTCCGCCCCGACCATATCCATCCCGATGCCTCGCCCTCGCTCCTCGCGATCGCCCCGGGAAGCTCGTGGAGGGCGTCCTGAATATAGTCTGAAACGAATCCCGCCGGGGCGACGAGAGGCCTCCGAAAAGGTCCGCGGAGGAAGATATCATAATAACTCGACCCCCGAACGTCGATCCTCTTCCTCCTCCTGCTCATCCGCCAAGTCTTGATGTTCATGTTCCTCCTCCTCCTCCTTCTCCTCTATCTCCTCCTCCTCCTTCAACTCCTCCTTCTTCTCCTCCTCCATCTCCTCCTCCTCCTTCTCCTCCTCCATCTCCTCCTCCTTCTCCTCCTCTTCCTCACCATCATCATCATCAGCAGCATCGTCGTCGTCACACTGATCATCAGCATCATCAGCATCAGCATCAGCATCAGCATCAGCATCAGCATCAGCATCAGCATCATCATCATCATCATCATCATCATCATCATCATCATCATCATCGTCATCGTCATCGTCATCAGCAGCATCATCTGTATCATCATCATGAGCATCATCGTCGTCATCATCATTACGATCACCGTCGTCGACAGTCATGGTGATCATGACCATCACCATCACCATCGCCACCAACATCATCATCATCATCAGCATCATCATCAGCATCATTACCATCATAACCATCGTAACTATCAGCAGCTTATCATCTTAATCATTGTTAGCATCGTCACTAGTACAGCCGTCGCGAGCATGCTCATCATAATTGTAAGTATCATGGTCATCATCATCACCACCACAATCATCATCAGCATCATCATGACCAACACAACCATCACAATCACCATCACCATCACCATCAGCATCATAATCAGCATCAGCATAACCATCAGCATCGATTGCATCATCATCATCATCATCATCATCATCATCATCATCATCATCATCAGCACCAGCACCAGCACCAGCATCACCATCATCCTCATCAGCAGCATCATCTCCGTCATCATCATCATCATCATCATCATCATCACCATCGTCATCAACATTATAATCATCAACACCACCATCATCATCATCACCACCATCATCATCATCATCATCATCATCGTAATCAGCAATGCCATCATCACCATGATCATCATCATCAGCACCAGCAGCAACACCAGCATCATCATTATCATCATCATCCTCATCCGCGTCCTCATTCTCATGCAAATCCTGCTCCTCATCATCATCCCCAATGGGTGTTGACACAATCGAACTCGCTTCCGAGGGGGGCTTGCCTCCACTCGCGTTGGGCGGCATGTGGGGCTACCCCCCCCGTCCCCGCCACGTGCCCAATTTCGCGCCGCTCCTTCCGGGGAATCCATCCGGCAAGGGGGCGTCGCGCGCCGCTTCTCGGTGGGGCCGGGGGCACAAGCGGAAGCCCAGGGCCGCGAGGGCAGCGCGACGGCGGTGGAAGAAGCCACCGCCGACGACGACGACGACGACGAGGAGGAGGAGGAGGAGGAGGAACGCACGTAACTTCCCGCCCATGTTGTCAACTCCTACGGATCCCGCAGCCACTGTGGCCGCAGGAGCAGCTGCAAGTGAACGTCGAGATCCGACCGACGATGAGGCACACGTTCAAGTTCCGCTTGCAGTTTGTGGTAGACTTGGCACAACGACTGTGTTGCGACGGGCCGCGACGCGCGAGAACTCAACAGAGTAGTCAACCTCCGTCAAGAGTCCGAGTCGAACGATGGGGAGGAGGAGGAGGATCAGTCACGTCAACAGTGTTGCAATCACCCCTCCAAGTTCCCTCGTCGTAGGTCCCGACGAGAACTTGCTTCACCGCTGGAAGTGCCCCATCGGAAGACAGCCGTCTGGGAGTCTTCAGCAGCGCCAGCGCATAATTTCTGGGATTCCAGCGGCGCGATTAAATGTGACTGTTGCATCCTGACAATCCTCAACCGTGGCAGAACACCATTCCGGAGACATCAGCACTGCGAATCAACGTGACTGCTGCGTCCTGGCATTCCTAATTTGCACCGGAACACGGCTCCTGGGACTTAAGCCTTGCGAGCCCTTGAAACTGTGACAAACCATCAAAACGAATTTGTGGAGCTGACGCGAGAGCCACATTTTGACAACTAGCCGCCCTCGATCCTTGAAGCTGTCACAAAATTGTAAGACGACTGTGCGCGGCGCAACTGACTGCCAAAAAAGACCCCCGAGGAGCCCGCAAAGGCCCCCAAGAGGCCCAAGGAGGCCCCCGACAGGCATCCGAGAGGCCCCCAGGAAGCTCCCCGGAGGCCCCGAGAATGACCCGAGAAGCTCCCCAGAGGTCGCTTCGTCCTTCTCCTGCTCCTTGCTCCCCTCGTCCTCCCCTTCCTCCCCCACGTGTTCCCCGAAGGGCCCTCCATCGTGGAGCCGTTGAAGACTCCTGCGAGGAGCGCGCGCGGCGCTGGGGCGAGCACCACGAGAACGGCCCCCCCCCTCCCTCCGCGGAGCTCCCTGCAGACTGCATGCTTCGGGATCATAAGTGGCAAGGAAGTCTGGAGCGAAACGCCCCGCCCGCCCCACCAGCGCGCCTGGGGATGCGACAGGGAGGAATGAGTTAGAAGGGGATGAGATGGAGGAGGAGGAGGAGGAGGAGTAGGAGGAGGATTTATCAGGGAAAGAGATACAGGAGGAGGAGGAGGAGGAGGAGGAGGAGGAGGAGGAGGAGCAATGTAAACCCAAGAGTCATCGACGATGTTGGCAGAAACCCTCCCTCCAAGCTCCCTCTTCATAGACCCCTACACGGTTCATTTCCACTGGGGGAACTGCCTGGTCGGAGGACAACCGTTTGAAGATCCTGAAGCATACCAAAACATTATTTTCGGGACTCCAACGCCACGGATCAACCTGACTGTTGCGTCATGATGATCCTAAACCGTGCCAGAACGCGATTCCTGGAACTTCAAATCGCGAATCAACGTAACGGTTGCGCCCTCAAATTCCACAAACTTCCCCCCCCCAAAAAAAAACATGTCTGGTACTTTGACCATGGGAACATATGAAATTCCTGCAACTGTTTGCAAAGAGTGTGTGCGGCATTGAGGCGAGAGCCACATGTTGAAGGTACCGCCCACAATCCGTGAAGCCCTTGCAAATGTTTAGAGTGAATGTGCGCGGCCCTGACGCGAGAGCCACACTTTGAAAACCACCCGCCCTCAATCCGTGAAACTTTTGCAAATGTTTGAAACACATGTGTGCGGCGCTAAGGCGAGGGCCACATTTTGAAAACCACCTACCCTCAACTTGTGAAACGCCTGCAAATGTTTAAAACGAACGTGTGCGGCGATAAGGCGACAGCCACATGTTGAAAACCACCCGCCCTCAATCCGGGAAGCTCCCGCACATGTTGATAACGAATGCGTGCGGCGCTAAGGCGAAAGCCACATGTTGAAAAAAAACAGCCCTCCATCTGTAAAACTGATGCCAATGTTGAAGCTTCAGGGTCATAGGCATGAGGCAGTCTCAGGCGAAACGCCGGGTCCGCCCTTTTGACCGGCATCGGGATGCGACAGGGAGAAATAATGTGTAAGGAAAAGAAATGGAGGAGGAAATGGGGAGGTACGTAAGGACATGAGGGGATAAGGGGGTACGTCAGGATAGGTGGGGGTGTGGCGGAGGAACCGCCCTGTACTTGGCTGGATGGGTGGGGTGAGTGGGTGATTGGGTGAGGGTGGGTGGTGATGTTAGTGGGTGAGGGTGGGGGTATGGAGGAGGAGCGGTAGAAGGAGAGAGAGAGAGAGAGAGGGAGGAGGAGGAGGAAGAGGAGGAGGACGAGGAGGAAGAGGAGAAGGAGGAGAAGGCGCTCGCTGAGTAGTTCGTCTCCTACCCTTTCGGTGTTCTCCTTTGCATTTCGTTCATGGTCACTGTCGTGTTCCCCGTCCGTTTCGCAGGCGGCTTGCACAGTTACTCTAAGCCGATGCGGGCTCCTAAACTTTCACCATGTCTTCCAGCCCCTCTGCTGACCGCACATGCTCACAGTTGAATGGGTGGCCACTGTGCCTCAGTCTGCTTAGTCTCGACTTGCCGCTTCGTTCACCATCCTGACGCTGCGATCGCAGACGATCTACTTTGGCCGACGTAAGACAGGGATGAGGCAAAGGAAGAGGCGGAGAAAAAAGAGGAGGAGGAGGAGGAGGAGGAGGAGGAGGAGGGAGGAGGAAGGCGAGGAGGGGGAGGAGAAGGAGGAAGGAGGTGGAAGAGGGAGAGAAGGAGGAGTGAGCAGGAGGGAGGACGAGAAGCAGAAGTGAGGAGGAGGGGGAGGAAAAGGAGAGAGGAGGAGGAGGAGGAGGAGAAGCAGGAGGAGGAGGAGGAGGAGGAGAAGCATGAGGAGGAGGGGCTCTGGTGGGGTACCTCAAAGGTCTGCAGGAGGTTCAACTTGCCCAGCCTATCGTTGATGCTGCACTGGATTGGAGAGAAGGCAACATTGAAAACAAAAAACAGCGAGAGGCATTCCAGGTCGAGTACCTCCCGATGGCTGCACAATTTGTTTGGCCCCTTTGACCTGGAACCATGTGTTGTTAAGTGTGTCGACCGTACTAGCGAGCAGGTGCGGGTTGTCGATCAGGTCGAGGAGTGCAGGAGCCGCAATCAGACTGTCACAAAGCGGCTGCAATGCCAACGGGATCTCCATGGCGTCCAGTGCCTGCTCCAGTTGACCCGTGCTCTGAGCATGTCTTGATAGAAAGCCCTTCACGACATAATAAAAAAAGGCCAATTTGATGCCTGTTCAAAAACATGAGCATGGTGTGACCTCTCTGCTGCGCTGCAGCAGCGGCTGGCGTCACTATCAAAGAAGCTATGTCTGCACCTTTCATTGCCAACCCTCCCATGCTGGTTAATCAACATAGTAGACGCTTCTACGATACAAGTGCGGAGAAACTTCTGGTGCATCTTGGCTATATGCGTGCCAATCATGATGCCCCTGTAGTTAGTGATTGGGGCCGCGCTACCAGACTTGAAGAGATCCGCCTGCCAACCACCCTTGAAGCGAAGTGGCTCCCTGGAGCTCACGTTGATCTTCGTGTAGAGCAGCAGGAGCAGGTCAACACCATGTTCTGGGGCCACTCTCAATAGATCCATCGTTACATCATCTGGTCCTGGGGCCTTGCCGGTTTGGGGGCCTTTGATCATGCGTAGTAGCACGCGGCATGTCATGACCATGTCATCAGAACGCTCGCGCAGCATGTGCTCAGACCATTCAAATGTGTTGTAGCGCCCCATGAGATGCTCAACGGTAATGCTGTCACATTTTCACGTCCTGCAACATATACAATGAGTTCGTGTGCGAACTACTGGCGATCCATGGCTGTGTGACCGTCCACAGCTGAGCGAATTCCAATGCCTGCTGGTGCAGCTTTCTTCTGGTGCCCGCCAAAACGCATGAGTTTCCGAATGACCTGCCCTTCAGGAGGGCACCGAACAGCTCTGGGGCCCCCTGCACGTCGACGACCTCGTGTCCATAGTTGAATTTACCTGGGCCACGAATTCACAAGAAGTTGCTAGAAAGAGGTGGCCACACTAGTCCACGAAGAGGCCACGTCAAGGGGGGGTGCAATACATTACAAACGAGGAAAGTCCAAGCTCCCCCCGATGTTCTTCGAAAGAGGGTCGCGCAACGCCCGTCTTGAATTTGCACACAAGCACGAAAAAAGGGATCCAGATCGGACCCTATGGGGTCACGCTGGCACTCACAACTACATACAAATATCTTGGGAACTATCTGGAACAAGGAATGCCTACGGGACCCGAGGTTGCCCATCGTTGCCATCACGCCCAGAGGCCCCTCGGAATGCCAAGGCGGACCGTCTTCAACAACAACGCCCTAGATGAAAGCCACAAGTTGGCGTTCGAGCATAAGTTATGTACACCGCACCTCTTGCACGACGCGCATGCATGGGCTGCATTAACGAAGCTCCAACATCAAAACATCGAAGAACACTTCTTGGCACCATTCAGGTACGCAACTGTATTAAGATTTGATGGTCGAGCGGCTCAGAACGTGTCTGCGCACAAACTACTATTGCACATACGACAGCTACCACGTGAAGGAATGATTCGCACGAGGAGGCTTCGCCTGCTGCCACGTCTTTGAACGTCTGCTCCCCCTTGTTGGTTTCGTTCTCCTCGACAGTGTATGTAACGTACCAGGCACATGGGCACAACTACTGTTGCAAGATCTCGAATGGCTTGCTGCCAACGTGCCCCTCCCCAAGATTATGGGGCCACTTGGCCCGCCTCGCACGCTCGCGCGGGAGAAACGAGTGCGCTTTGGGAAACGTAGTTGCCGTCAAGCTGAGCGTAACCTCTTGTTTGCACCCAGCATTGATATGCAACGCAGCGCTTGGGCAGATGACCTCAGGCACGCGTGCACTGTGGCTGGCCAGCACCCAGCTTCTTCCGTCGCCCCTCTCCCCCCCGTCATGTTTTGGCCATGCCGTGAACGTAATGCAGTTCTCAAGACCAAGGCTTCTTGGTCAGTACACTTAACAAAAAGGCCACCCACAGTCAGAGCTTGCTGGCCAGTACACCACGGGTTCAGTTTGCCAATCATGTTGCTTGGAAGTCCACTGGAGACCCAGACTTCTTAGGCGCCACCGTCACGGAGCCTCGAATTGCCTTGCCAACATAGTTTCGGTGCCTGCTCCCGTGCCTCACACGCTCTTGCAAGAAGCGAAAGAGGAGGATGCCATCTTTACGCGCAGTATGCGTCAAGCAAGCTACTATAGTGAAAAGGCCACGCTGCCTCCGTTGCCACGGTCTGGACCTGGCTGGAAAAATGTGGCTCGCGTGCTTGGTCTCCCTGAGACCGTGCCGCAAGCTACGTGTCGGCCTGTCCCCTTTGCAGCGGAGGTTAATAGAGTCGATATACCTGCGACGCCATCCTTTATTCGCTCGTACGTTCTTTGTGTCACGTCTATGTCACGCTACGTGGGTGGCTGCCAGTGTTCATGCGACGAGCTTGCACACAGGGAATCCTTGGATATGTGTGTGCTCACTGTCCCGTTGCAGAGTTTGACACGGCATGCATGTAGATCGCACCTGCTTGAGCATATACACTCTAAAGGAATTGTTGCAGTTGTTGGTCTCTTTCGGTGTCGAACGTGGGAATATCGTTGGATGCCGAAGTGCAGTCCTAAACCCACGCGCTCACAGACGAGACCATGGGGCCTAGTTGGTCTGCCACCTCGGGCCGCCGACTCTGTACCGTGCTCCAACGTGCTTTGTCAGTTCATGTGGACAGCTGTAGCAGCGGCGAAGGCAGTGCAGACACCAGCCCTCGTGATTGCCAATTGTCAAGCAAGTCTGCCATGTTTCCCTTCCATGTGGGACATGCCAGAGGTTCAATGGATAATCGAGCATGCTCCCACACGTGATTTTTGTACTGCCAGATACAGACTTCCCAGATACTAAGTTGCGTGTTGCCTCTCTTGAGCTGCCATTCGAGTGCCTCGATGAGGTAGCAGCGTCGCACGAGTGTGACCTTGTTTCGACATGGTGTTGGCCTCAAGCGTTGACACGTCCTGTTGCGAAAGTTGTTTGCAGGGCCATATCTGGATCGGTTTAGAGAGAGGCGAATCCAAGACGTGTGTGCCCGAGGCTGGGGCACAATGCTACCATGCCTCCTTGGACCCAGATATGGTCCGTGCGGGGAGAGGGACTTGCTGGGCTAGGCCCCCGCGCCCCCTTGCCCCGTTTTGTTGCATGAGTTGTGCATCCGCAGACATCACGTCCGCAGAGGTGGCCGCAGGAGGAGGGAGGGGGGGGGTGGGAGGAGGAGGAGGGAGGAGGAGGAGGAGGAGGAGGAGGAGGAGGAGGAGGAGGAGGAGGAGGAGAAGGAGGTTGGAGGAGAGGGAGGAGGAGGAGGAGGAGGAGGGGAGGAGGGAGGAGGGGAGGAGGAGGTTGGAGGAGGAGGAGGAGGTTGGAGGAGAGGGAGGAGGAGGAGGAGGAGGAGGAGGAGGAGGAGGAGGAGGAGGAGGAGGAGGAGGAGGAGGAGGAGGAGGAGGAGGAGGAGGAGGGAGGAGGAGGGAGGAGGGGAGGGAGGCTGTGCCCCCGCCCCTGCGGCCCCGCCGCGCGCCTGCGGTCGGCGCCCGCGCCGCTGGCGGCGCCCGCCGCCGCGGGGCCGCCGGAGAACCGCTCCAGCAGCAGGCCCACGTGGCTGCGCCGGAGCCCGGGCCTCTCGCCGACTACCTACCAGCCCAGGACCCTCTCGAGTTATGAAAAAATCACGACGGGAGGTGTTTCACTGTTTTTGGCCTTTGGGGGCCCTTACCGGCCCTCGGGACCGTCAAGAAACGACTCAGGACGAAAAACCGGTCCCGGGGAATGGGTCGAGACCTCGGGGGGTCGCCGTCATGAAAAAATCATGACGTCGGGGGCCTGGGAGACCACACACCCGAAATGGGTACGGAAAGAATGGGCACTATGCCCAACAGCAAGTGTTGTCCCAAGCCAACAGCGGCCGCTGTTGGGCAGGCGGCCTTCTGTCTCGAGTGGACACAGGCCGCGGCGGCGCGGACAGCGGATCTTGTTCAAAGTGAACAAGATCCGCTGTTTGGCATAGTACCCATTCTTTCAGTACCCATTTCGGGCGTCCAGAGACTACCTACCAGACCACCCCAACCCAACCCGAAGACCCGAATCTGACCCGAATTTCGGGTGGGGGGGGGGGGTACGGATTCCATGTGTTTTGTCAATGTTCCCCGACCCCCCCCCCACTGGAAATCGAAGATAAATTTGGGCCTTCGGGTTGGGTTGGGGTGGTTTGGTGGGTGGTGACTCGCGGCGGGGGGGGGAAGCGGGGAGCCCAGACCCCCAAGGTCGTAGCCGATGGGGTCCACAACCCGGACAGCAGGGCGCCAGGAGGGCGTGCGGCTGCCAGAGAACTTTGGATGGGCCTGGAGAAAGCTTCCGAAGGACCTTCTGGGGAGCTTCTGGGCACGCGTGTTTTTGGAAACGCTTGGGGGGGGGGAGCGGGGCAGCCCAGACTCCCGACGTCGCGATTTTTTCATAGCGACGAGCCTCGGGGAAATCGGCCCATTCCCCTGGCCCGGTTTTGCGTCCTGAGTCGGTCCCTAGGGTCGGTGAGGGCCTCCAGAGGCCGAGAAGATGGACAACCCTCCCGCTCTGATTTCTCCATTGCCCGAGAGGGGGAGCGGGGAGGCGCGTATTCGGCGATGGGCCCCTTGTTGCCGACCAGTCCTGGACTGTCTTCAGGCGGTCTTCAGGCGGCCTTAGGCGGTCTTCGGCGGTCTTCCGCGGTTGTCGGCCCGCAGATGGACAACCAAGTGGAAGCCTTGGCTCCGCTCCCCCATTCCCTCCGGAGGAGGAGTAGGAGGAGGAAGAAGCGGAGGAGGAGGAGGGAGGAGGAGGAGGAGGAGGGAGGCCAGGAGAGGAGGAGGAGGAGGAGGACGAGGAGGAGGGAGGCCAGGAGAGGAGGAGGAGGAGGAGGAGGAGGAGGAGGAGGAGGAGGAGGAGGAGGAGGAGGAGGAGGAGGGAGGACGAGGAGAACCAGGAGGGTCTACTCAAAGTCGACCCTGGGCGCTCGGGAGCACGGGCTCGAAATGACAACAACGAAAAAAGTGGGAGCCCCAGGGCCCTCCAGAGACGGGCGCGAGCACGGGGTCGAGAACGAATGGGCTCCATTCTCTGTCCCCTGACTGGCGATGAGCCCCTTGTTGCCGACCAGTCCTGGACGGTCTGCGGCGGCCTTCTGCGGTCTTCTGACGGTCTTCGGCAGGTCGGGCTGCGAACCTATCACGGAGGCCCTCGGGTGGAGCTCCCTGCGGGGCCACGAAGCGTGTGAGGGTGTGACGACATAGGTCGGGCGGACACATACGACCTCGGAACCCCCTGGGTGGAGCTCCCTATGCTGTCACGAAACATGTGAAGGGTGTGCCGAACGGCATACGGAAGGCAGAGGCAGGTATGAGAGAAGGGAGGATGGCGAGGATGAGTGAGGAACGTGGGGCGGTGTCTCTTCAAATCGGGGACACAACACCACAGGATGGTTGGGAAAAGCATGACGTCGGGGGTCTGGGGGAGCAGCAGCAGCAGCAGCAGCAGCAGCAGCAGCAGCAGCAGCAGCAGAAGCAGCAGCAGCAGCAGCAGCAGCCGGGGGAGGCAGCGAAGGAGGAAGGGGGGGAAACTTAGGCTGTAAAGGGGGGCGTCCCATTGAGGATGCAAGGAAAAGGGGGGGCGTCCCCAGCAGCAGGAGGTTAAGGATCCTCCTCTTGCCCACATGGCTGCGCCTGAGGTCCCGCCTCCTGGGGGGTTCTGGAGGGGCAGGGAGCAGCGGAGGAGGATGAGAAACCGAACAATTGGCCTGGCGAGCCACCCAACCACATGCAGCTGCGTTGGCAGTGAGGGGGGGGTGAAACGAAAGGGGGGGCACGCAAGCTCCGAACAGCGCGCGGCGTGGCCTCTGCTATCAGAAGCAGCGCGCCGCAGGACGGACGAGGGAAGGCTTCTCGGAGGGAGGCTGCTTGTTGGAAGGCGGTGGCCTTACATCTACAGGCAGGGCCCGCGCCTTCCAAGAAACAGGGGGTTTCAAAGTAAGCAGCCTCTCCCCTTTCCCTGCCCCCCTCTACGTGTGGCTGAGCAGAATATGGAAGGTGCTGGCACGAATGTCACCTCGCCGACTCCCCCCGCTCCGTCTGGCCGTACACCTCGCCCCTCTCGCACCTCGCCGTCGCTCGGACGTCCATTCCCCGTACATGTTTCGATATCGTGCGTGCATGTTGCACAACATGATCCACGATGTCCCTCGCCCCCCAAAAATGCACACGCCCGAGCGATGCCCAGTCGCGTGAGGGAGGAGGGGGGCCCGACCTCGAAGCGTTCGGTGGCAAGTCATGGGAGCCTCCCATGCCATCTTGTCGGCTCTTGCGAGTCGACGCTTCTCGACACCAGATCGACGCTAATCTACGCTGAATCGACGCTAACCGACGCTAAATCTACATTACTTGGCGCTAAACGAGGCTAAATCGGCGCTATCTCAACGACTCCCAGACGCTAATCGACGCTAGTCGACGCTAAAGACAGAATCGCGAGGGTACACAAGGCTCTCATGATTTGCCTTGCCTTGCCTCGTCCCCCCCCCCTCTCCTGAGGGAAGCTCGGTGACGCAGTCGCGACGCTCGCCCGAAGCCGGGCGGAGATCTCGCTGCTCCCGCAGCCCTCCTCGGAATTCAACGCAAGCTGTTCGTGCTGGCCGGCGCGCGAAGCGCGGCCCACGAGGTCAGATGTCTCTGCGCGCCGTCGCCAGCGTCGGCGCGAACCTTGAAACTGTGGGGTCCTGGGGCGCCGCCACGTCGCAGGAAAGATTGCGCTTGACTTCGAGGGGGCACCGAGGCTCGGGGACGGACAGACCCCTCTTTAGCAAAACGTGGTTTAGTGAAAACGACCTGAGGCCCAAACCTGGCGGGCGCAAGCCTGGAAAATAACGGCCACGGCGCCCTCACGAAAACCGAAAACGGACAATTCACTAATCGACGTGTCACTGCTGGGGGTTCTGACCACCCCCGAAAAGCCACGGTGCAGCTGCCATGCCCGCGTCCGGATCGCGTGCGCGGCGGCCTCGACGACGTGCGAAGGAGTCGGGGCGGTGTGCCTGAGCCCCCATGAAGAAGCCCCCACAGCGCAAGCCGTGCCGCCCTGCGCTGACATGCGAACGAGGGACACCCCTGGCTTGGACGCCCGAATTATCTGGGGGGCTCGAGGCTCGATGACCGGAGGAGGAGGGGGAGGAGGAGGAGGGGGAGGAGGAGGGGGAGGAGGAGGAGGAGGAGAGGTGCGCTGGCCAAAAGAGAGGGACGAGAAGAGGGCAGGCGGACAAGAAGCGAGAAGAGGGCAAGACGTCGTCGTCGCGGCCGCGTGCGGCGGCGCCTGCGGGGCCGTGCCAATCAGCGCGGACAGGTCTGCTCTCTGCCTGCAGACCTGCTGAAATTGGGCCCCTGCCACGGCGACGGTCGACGCAGGACGCTGGCGACAGGTATGATAACAATGGAAGCAGGCATCAATATACAACAATATAGACAACAGAGCACGATTGTCAAGAGGAAGACAATCTATAAAACTGAATTCAGGTGGCACCAGGGGCAAGGCTAAGACTACCACCGAAGTGAGGGTAGCAGAGAAGGAACGAGAAGCCAGAGAGCTGATTACCTCACGCTCCAGGGCACGGAAACACTCGTACGACCCGCGAATCTCTTGAATCCATACAACATCATGGTACTGGGTCATATTGATAAGCTGCCTGATCTTTGCGCGGTGGGTGTGCTGCGGGGCGCACAGTGCGCCGAAGAGCGAACGAGCATTCCAAGACACAACTGAGAAACGCTTGCACGGCAAGAAAAGGCTGCATCGCATCTGCAACGCAGGCCAGTCTACCGTAAACGACGAAGAAGAGCAGGAGGATGAGGGCGTAGAACTTGCCGAAGGTGCCGAACGTGCAGACGACCCACCAGGACTGGAAGACCCAGACGCGCAGGACGACGAGGATGAGGCTCTTGCTCTTCTCTCTGAAGTGGCTATTCCGCATGTAGACCAAATACTCTTCGTAGGTGGCGGTGTGGCGTGTTGCTGGTCGTCGCTGTCTGCCGCTTGCACAGGTGTGGAACGTACACCGCAAGCGCCCACGCAGAACGGGACACCCAAACCAGTCAAAACACAATCCACAGAAGAGGCGGGGAACCCCAGTGGCCTATCATGCAAGTCAGCCTTCATGCACTGCTGGCTTGGCAGAGCGGTCTCCTAGATCAGGATGCTCTCAACCGTGCTGTTGATGGTGGCATCAGTGAAGCCGATCTTCTTCAATGCCACAACGTTGGGAATGACGTCCAATTGCAACGACTCTACGCCTTTCACCTGGAAGAGGTTCTCCGTGTCATCATTCGAGATCAGCCATAGCGTGCCACGAAATCCTTGCGAGCCTAGCGTAAAAGATGGACTCCACTTGTTATAGGCCTTGGCTGTCTCCACAACCTTGGACCAGAGGACGCCGAGGATGCGGTTGACTTTGCGGATGGCTGGCGGTGCGTCCATGCGGATCTTCAATTCACAGTCAGTATTGGTGCGAGGGTCGCGCCACTTCACACCCAGGGTCCGAGCGCGCATCAAGAAATCCTTGGCCGCCTCATTCGAATCAAAGATGATGCTGTAGGCCGTCTGGAAGTTGTGGGACTTGGGCATTGCCGTGATGCCGTAGGGGACGTGCTTTTGGATGAGCTGTGTAGCATGGGCACTCATGACCTTGGCTAGCAGCGGCCTCGGGAAGCCCGCGATCCAGATCTTGCGGTTGTCCCTCTCCTTCTCGGGCTCTTGTGATGCGGCCGATGCATTTGATCTGGTCGATGATGTACGCGATGACAGCGAAGCAAGCTCGGCCTGCATCTTGAGATTATGGGCCATCATGTCCTTCAGTTGATCGTCAACAGCTTCAGTCATGACGGCGGCAGCAGCGGATTGTGCTGCCTCCATGCTGGTATTAGTTCTATCCTCGATCGCCTTCATCCGCGCAGTCAGACCGTCGATCCTGACCTCTTGCTCATGAATGTTTCTCTTCACCTCTGTGACGTCATCCTTTGTGGCAATGTTCGAGCGAATGCCACCCAGCATCACGCGTAGCAAGTCAGCATTGCCAGTACGCCCATGCTTCGGGACCGAGCAAGCTTCCTCTGCCACTGGCGTTGGGCACATCATCTCATCATCAGAAGCCATCGCAGTGGTGCGGCTGCACTGACTCAGAAGGTGCCTAAATGGAGCTGTCCTGCGGGCGGCCGATGACCTGGCCTCGGGAGCAGGAAACAAGGCAGCTCGAGGGCAAAATGCCTATGAGGACCACTTTGGCCCTCAGTCTGGAATCTCGCTACACCGTAGCTTTCATCCAGACTTGAGCCAAAATGGCTACGGAAGAGGAGGAGGAGGAGGAGGAGGAGGAGGAGGAGGAGGAGGCGGGGTAACTCGGGTCTGGGGTAACTCGGGCTTGGGCTCCCGAAAAAGGAACCCGAGTTAGCCCTGACCCGAGTTACCCCTGATGATTTTGGGGCTCTGGACGCCCGAGTTATCTGGGGTAACTCGGGTCCGGGGTAACTCGGGCTTGGGCCCCCGAAAAAGGAACCCGAGTTAGCCCTGAACCGAGTTACCCCTGATGATTTTGGGGCTCTGGACGCCCGAGTTATCTGGGGTAACTCGGGTCCAGGGTAACTCGGGCTTGGGCTCCCGAAAAAGGAACCCGAGTTAGCCCTGACCCGAGTTACCCCTGATGATTTTGGGGCTCTGGACGCCCGAGTTATCTGGGGTAACTCGGGTCCGGGGTAACTCGGGCTTGGGCCCCCGAAAAAGGAACCCGAGTTAGCCCTGAACCGAGTTACCCCTGATGATGTGGGGCTCTGGACGCCCGAATTATCCGGGATAGCTCGGGTCCGGGGTAACTCGGGTTCGGATTCCCGAAAAACGAACCCGAGTTAACCCTGACCCGAGTTACCCCTGATGATTCGGGGCTCTGACTGGCGCGTGCACTCCTGCTGTGTGCAAATCCGGGGCGAGCTTCGCAGTTTCCTGCTGCGTGCCGTCGCTGCCGGGGCAGGCTGACGCATCGATCCTGCGCGCGACGCTGTCCACCTCGCCGTGGCTGCAGGCCCTGCTGTGACGCGCCATGCCCCGCGCCTCGTCCAGTGCCTTCGCACGGCGGCACCCAACCACCACGCGCACTGCATCTGTCGGGGGCGGCAAAGAGGGGGGTGTCCAAGAGGGGGGGGTGCAAATCATGACCGGCGGCATGTGCGCGGCCCAGCGGGGGGGCCCGGGACGTAATGAAACAAGAAGAGGCGCCATGAGATCTGGGGAAATATCATGGCCCACGCCATGATATCCACCCCCCCCTAGTCATCACCCCCCTCTTTTCCGCCCCCGAATCTGGCTTCGGAGCGACCATGGCCGTCGCGTCGAGGCAACACCCCTCCGAAAGGCCTCCGCCGCGGCACGGCGCCGCGCGGGCCTCCGCGCGCAGCGCCTCCCGCGCTGCCTCGCCGGACGACCCCGGCAGCTGCTCCCGCCGCAATGCCGACGTGTGCGGCTCTTTGCCGATGGCCGACAGCATCGGCTCCGATCCGCGGCGATGTCCGGCAAGACGGGCGTCGACGCGAACATCTGCGCGGACACCAGCAACGCGGTCGCACGTGGCTTTCTGCTGCTCGGGAGCCGACTCGATGCGTCCACGAGTGCGCGCGATGCTGGTGTTTGCTTGCGCTCGACTCTGCTCAACCGTTCCTCCATCGCGCCGCCTCCAGATCGGGGATGGACAGACCCCCCTTTAGTAAAACGTGGTTTAGTGAAAACGACCTGAGGCCCAAACCTGGCGGGCGCAAGCCTGGAAAATAACGGCCACGGCGCCATCTCGAGAACCGAAAACGGACAATTCACTAATCGACGTGTCCTGTTGGGGTATCTGTTCCCCCCCGACCAGAGCGGGCTTGGGACGCGGGCTGGAGCTCCACGCGCTGCGAGAGCTTCGCGCCGTTGGCGCGTGGCCTGCACACGTGGGCGCAAGCCGCCGCGAGCGGGCTCACCACGCAGCTCTCCTCCCCAATGCCACACCGTCACATTGCACTCGGCACGAGTCAAAAGCTGGAGCGTGTGGCCACTGACGACGACACTCCTCTGCGACCGCCTGTGGTATGCATGTATATATATATATGTATATATATATATATATATATATACATGTGTGTATATATATATATATATGTATATGTGTCTATATATATGTATATATATATATATATATACACATACACTCTTCCTATATTGTTATAAGCCCGGGCGGGGGGACCCCCCCAAAAAAACTGACTCCCGGGATCTGGGGCTTTGGGACCCTCCGGACGGGCCTCGAAGCGGCCCCCCAGGCCTCGCAGGGCGTTTCGCCAAGCCTTCCCAGCACCCGAAGACGGCCCCAGACGGGTTCCAGGCGTTCCGGCGCGCTCCCGAAACGACCCCAGAGAGCCCCAATACGGTCCACGACGACGCCCACGAAGCCGTCATACCCCCAAAGGTCGCTCCGAAACGTCCCAAGAGGCCCCCAAGAGCACCCCCAAGAAGGACCCAAGAGGCACAAATATATGATTTTCCTTCGGTTTTTGGTAAATGTTGGGGCTATCCTCTTTCCGGCTTCCCGACGCTCCAAGCCGGCGGTCTTCTGGGCGTCCGAAGCCGCCTGGGGGGCTCCAAAATCGCCCCAAAGGGCTTCCAGGCAGTCCAAGACAGCCCTAAAACGGCACAACAGGGGTCCAAGATGGCCCTAAGAGAGCCCCATGGCAGCCCAAGATGGCTCGAAAACACCCTCTGAAGCATTCCAAATCGTGACCCAGTCATTCAGGGAGACCGCGGTTGGAGGCAGGGTGACCCGAGGAAGCCCCCAGAGGACCCCAGAACACGCCAAGGAGGCCTCCAAAAGGCCTTAAGAAAGCCTGACAATTTTTGTGAGGCTCCCAGAGGCTCTCCAAGGAGGAGCCTCCGCAAAAAAGAACTGAGGAGGATGGGGAGAATGCGCAGAATATGGCGAGTGAAGAAACAGAAGCATGGAGGAAGGATAACGAATAACATCATGAGAACGACGATGCCAGAGAAAATTAATTGCTCACTGCGTGGAGCTCCCCATATGTGCATCTCATGTTCTATGTCATACAATAGTGAGCGTCTGTTCATGAGCGCTTGACTATAATAGCGCGCCCACGTGGGCGACAGGGCCGACGAAGACGAGCGAATCCGAATGCGAGTAAGTGAGTATGAGTCAGAGTGAGCTTTGAATATGATTAAATATGAGCCTCCCATTCATTCCCCCTCCCCACAAACTGGCCGCGAACTGGCCCGTGAAAACACCCCTGGCGGCTCCCCTTAGGGGTGCTGAAACCAGCGCCCCGCCTGAGACATCCTCACCATCTGCTCTGAAAGCCAAGGATGTTGGGCATGACAACGAGCAAACCGCCTGAGACATCCCCACAAACTGGCCGCCAACGGGCCCGTGAACACACCCCTGGCGGCTCCCCTTGAAGGGTGCTGAAACCAGCGCCCCGCCTGAGACATCCTCACAATCTGCTCTGAAAGCCAAGGCCGTTGGGCATGAAAACGAGCAAACCGCTTGAGACATCCCCACGAACTGGCCGCCAACGGGCCCGTGAACACACCCCTGGCGGCTCCCCTTGAAGGGTGCTGAAACCAGCGCCCCGCCTGAGACATCCTCACAATCTGCTCTGAAAGCCAAGGCCGTTGGGCATGAAAACGAGCAAACCGCTTGAGACATCCCCACGAACTGGCCGCCAACGGGCCCGTGAAAACACGCCTGGCGACTCCCCTTAGGGGTGCTGAAACCAGCGCCCGCCTGAGACATCCTCACCATCTGCTCTCAAAGCCAAGGATGTTGGGCATGGCAACGAGCACACCGCATGAGACATCCCCACAAACTGGCCGCCAACGGGCCCGTGAAAACACCCCTGGCGGCTCATTTTAAAGGGTGCTGAAACCAGCGCCCGCCTGCGACATCCTCACAATCTGCTCTGAAAGCCAAGGACGTTGGGCATGACAACGAGCAAACCGCCTGAGACATCCCCACAAACTGGCCGCCAACGGGCCCGTGAAAACACCCCTGGCGGCCCATTTGAAAGGATGCTAAAACCAACGCCCCGCCTGAGACATCCTCACAATCTGCTCTGAAAGCCAAGGACGTTGGGCATGGCAACGAGCACACCGCATGAGACATCCCCACAAACTGGCCGCCAACGGGCCCGTGACAACACCCCTGGCGGCTCATTTTAAAGGGTGCTGAAACCAGCGCCCGCCTGCGACATCCTCACAATCTGCTCTGAAAGCCAAGGCCGTTGGGCATGACAACGAGCAAACCGCCTGAGACATCCCCACAAACTGGCCGCCAACGGGCCCGTGAAAACACCCCTGGCGGCTCATTTGAAAGGATGCTAAAACCAACGCCCCGCCTGAGACATCCTCACAATCTGCTCTGAAAGCCAAGGACGTTGGGCACGGCAACGAGCACACCGCATGAGACATCCCCACAAACTGGCCGCGAACGGGCCCGTGACAACACCCCTGGCGGCTCCCCTTAAGGGGTGCTGAAACCAACGCCCCGGGTGAAACATCTTTGCAATCTGCTCTGAAAGCCAAGGCTGTTGGGCATGACCACGAGCAAACCGCCTGAGACATCCCCACAAACTGGCCGCCAACGGGCCCGTGAAAACACCCCTGGCGGCTCTTCTTAGGGGTGCTGAAGCCAGCGCCCCGCCTGAGACATCCTCAACATCTGATTCGAATGCAAAGGATGTTGGGCCTGAAAACGAGCAAACCGCTTGAGACATCCCCACGAACTGGCCGCCAACGGGCTCTTGAAAACACCCCTGGCGGCTCCCTTCAGGGGGGCTGAAACCAGCGCCCCACCTGAGACATCCTCACAATCTGCTCTAAACGCAAACGAATCTGCCCACCAAAACAGCCAAACCACTTGAGACATCCCCACAAACTGGCCGCCAACGGGCCCGTGAAAACACCCCTGGCGGCGCCCCTTAAGGGTGCTGAATGCAGCGCCCCGCCTGGGACATCCTCACAATCTGCTCTAAACGCAGACGAGTCTGCCCACCAAAACAGCCAAACCACTTGAGACATCCCCACAAACTGGCCGCCAACGGGCCCGTGAAAACACCCCTGGCGGCTCTCCTTTGGGGTGCTGAAACCAGCGCCACTCCTGAGGCATACTCCGAATCGTATGTGTGTTGAATAAGTCTGCGCATGAGTAAGTCTGACTATGAGAAGGTCTGAGTAAGAGTAAGTCTGTGTATGAGTAAGTCTGTGTATGAGTACGTCTGTGTACGAGTAAGTATGGGTATGAGTAAGTCTGTGTATGGGTAAGCCTGTATCTGTGTACGTTTGGGTATGAGTAAGTCTGAGTACGAGTAGGTATGAGTATGAGTATGTCTGAGTATTAGTATGCATGCGTATGAGTAAGTCTGGGTATGAGTAAGTCTGAGTATGAGTAAATCCGAAGGGAGGGAAGGAAAAGAAAAGGGAGTCGGAGGCGTCCAAATAATAACAAAACACCCAATCTTAGGACATGGGGAACAAGGAGTTATCGCTAAATTGCTGGCTTGACCTTCCTGCCATCCCGCCTGTATGCCGAACTTTAAGGACCAAGGTGCATGGCGCGAAGAGCCAATGCAGTCTTGTGTGTATATACATATGTATATATAATAGGTTTACATCTACATTTATCTGAATATATATATATATATATACACACATATAATGTGTATTCACTGGGCACGCGCAGCAACACGAGTCGGGTGACACTGACCCCTGGCGCGCAAAGCTCTCTAAAAGGTGGAGAGGAGCAGACCAGAGCATACCCCACGTCGAGGGCAGAAAATCCTCCCCGAGAAGCACCACCCCGACACGCGAAGCCATGAGTAAACGCACCCACAAAAAGGAATCACACAGGGCAGGGCTGTTTAGTAAACGCCCAGGGCCGTTTAGTAAACGCCAATTGTCCGGTCCGGGTGGTTTCTCCTCCCTTGACCACGGCCGAACAGCAGGAGGAGCAAAGGCACCATTCGAGGCGTGCCCTCCTCCGAGCTGAGGCCCAGGCGCGGGCGGCGGGCGCGGGCGGAGAGCGGGCGCGCCTCGGGCGCGCGTCGGGGGAGACCTGGCCGAGGAGTTGGTGTGTCGTGGTGCAGCGTGTATGCCACGTGGGCGGCCACGCACGAGGAGGACACAGACTCAGCTGGTGGGGGGCGGGCCTGAGTCGGGCTGGACAGCGGCGACGAGCTCCTGAGCTCCAGCACGCCGCGATGCAATCGCAGGCGCCCGCGCATGCAGACACCGTTGTGCAAAGCTAGGCCTCTCTTGTCGGCGACACGGCATGCGTGAAAGGCAGAGGGAATGGCGTAGATGGCCAGACTCGTCGAGGCTAACTGGGCATTGCTAACCTCGTCGATTATGTGGGGAGTGACACAGCAGAACGGATCGTACACTGACTAGGGCCTCGAAAGACGTGGGACGAGGTCACGGACATATTGTTTCGAGAGAAAATGAAAACAATGCAAATATTCAAAGGATAGAGACCTCCTAGATGGGGTCCGAGTGGATGGGGTCGAAGGATCGCGCAGCATCGCCGATGCATCGACGATGCATCGGCGACTCCAGCGTGCAGAACATCGGGCTCCGCATCGAGCCACATCGCCGATGCATCGGCGACACGGCGCGATCCTCCGGCCCCATCTACTCCGACCCCATCTAGGAAGCCTAGATCCGGTGGAGGAGGAAGAAGACTAACCATAAGAATGGTAAGAAGGACCACAAGGAGAATAACAAGCAACGTAAGAAGAACAACAATAACAAGACAACCAACAATAATAATGACCATAGAAAGAGCAATAAGGATACTAACAAGAAAAATCATACTCACAAGAGAAAGAATAATAATCACAATGAGCAACACATGAATAATAACAATACTGAGAAGCCCAACGATAATAATACGAATGATAATCATAACAATAATAGAAGAAGCGATGAGGATCACAAGAGGAAAAGAAGAAGAAGGAGCACTCCACCGAGGGCGGCCCCTTCGCCGGTGTCCCCTTCCGGGGGGCGGGGAGGGCCTCGGCAGCAGCGCCCCGAGCCTCCGC
Organism: Prorocentrum cordatum; assembly: GCA_963575745.1. Classification (NCBI taxonomy): domain Eukaryota; class Dinophyceae; order Prorocentrales; family Prorocentraceae; genus Prorocentrum; species Prorocentrum cordatum. The sequence continues at coordinate 269,807 of CAUYUJ010016008.1, read as the reverse complement.
GCCACGAGGCGCCAGGCGCCCCCTGCGGAAGGGGGGGCGGGGGCGAGGAGGAGGGCGCGAGGAGGGCCTCCTCCTCCTGCTCGCTCCTCCCCCTCCTACTCTCTCCTCGCACTCGTCTTCCTCATCCTCTTCCTCTTCATCCCTCACTGCTTGCTCCTCCTCCTCCTCCTCCTCCTCCTCCTCCTCCTCCGCCTCCTCCTCCCTCAGTGCTTGCTCCTCCTCCTCATCCTCCTCCTCCTCCTCCTCCCTCTCTGCTGATCCTCCTCCTCCTCCTCCTCCTCCTCTTCCTCCTCCTCCTCCTTGCAACACCCTCTCGAGAGCCGAAGCAAAAACGCTTCGCCGATCGGCTTGGCAGGGTTTTGGGCGTCTCTACCATGTAAACCTCTGAGTCTGGAAGTCACGCTCCCTCTCCCCGGCGCCGTGCGCATCGGTTGCCGCTGTTCCTGCTGGGTGCACAGATGAAGGGCGACCCCCCCCTGGTCACGTCACGACTCGCGCCCGCACCGCCTGGGAAATGATCACCCCGAAGCATTCCCGGACGGCGCGGGCGCGGATCGTGGGGTTGCCGGGGCCCCCTCCCCCCGTCTGCCCACCCCCGGGCCAGGCCCGTTCTAGCCAAGGGGGGAGCATTTGCCTGGCGACAGACCCAACCTTATGCATCGGGGTGGACAGACCTCCCTTTAGTAAAACGTGGTCTAGTGAAAACCACCTGAGGCCCAAACCTGGCGGGCGCAAGCCTGGAAAATAACGGCCGCGGCGCCCTCTCGAGAACCGAAAACGGACAATTCACTAATCGACGTGTCACTGGTGAGGGTTCTGTCCGCCCCCGAATGCAGCTGCGAGTGCCGCAGACTCCGAACAGCGCACGGTGTAGCCTCGGCTCTCGCAGGCAGCGCGCCACAAGAAGGACGAGGCACGGGGCGGTGCGAGCAGGGGGGGGGGCAGGGGCAGACCGAAGGGCCGACCCGCATACTGCAACACGATGTGTTTGTGACCTCGCATGTGGGAGCACGGAGGGCACTCACGAGGCAACTGACAAGGGGCGAGGGGAATCTGGCAGCGAGAGAACCGATACCAAAAGGATACGTGAGCCTGGCCCGCCCCCAATGGGGCCACGAACTCACAACGGACGCCCTCGGCGGAGCTCCCTATGGGGCCAAGAAGCGTCTGACGGGTGTGCCGAAATGGGTCGGGCGGACACATGCGAACTTACCACGGAGGCCCTCGGTGGAGCTCTCTGAGGGACCACGCATCGTGTAACGGGTGTGCCGAAGTTGGTCGGGCGGACGCGCGTGATCTCACAGCAAGGCCCTCGATGGAGTCCGAAATGGGACCACGAAGCGTGTGAAGGGTGTGCCGCAATGTGTCGGGCGGACGCATGCGAACGCACCACGAGGGCCGTCGGTGGAACTCCCTATGTGGCCACGCAACGTGCGCGGGGTGTGCCGCAATGGGTCGGGCGGACGCAAGTGAACTCACCACGGAGACCTTCGGTGGCTCCCAATTGGGCCTCGCAACGTGTGAGCGGTGTGCCGCAATGTGTCAGGCAGACGCGCGTGAACTCACCAAAGGGCCTGCGGTGGAACTCCCTATGGGGCCACGACACGTGTGAAGGGTATGCGGACATTGGCTGGGCGGACGCATGCGAACTCACCACGGAGGCCCTCGGTGAATTTCCAAATGGGGCCACGCAACGTGCGCGGAGTGTGCCGCAATGTGCCGCGCGGACGCATGCGAACTCACCACGAGGGACCTCGGTTAAGCTCCCCATGGGGCCACGCATCGTATGAGGGGTGTGCCGCCATGTGTCGGGCGGACGCATGCGAACTCACCACGGACGCCCTCGGTGAAGATCCGTATGGGGCCAAGAAGCGCGTGAAAGGTGTGCCGCAATGGGTCGGGCGGACGCATGCGAACTCACCAGGGAGGCTCTCGGTGGAGCTCCCTCTGGGGCCACGAAACACGTGACGGGCCGCACTGGGCCGGGCGAAGGCATGCGAACGCACCACGGGGGCCGTCGGCGGAGCTCCCCATAGGGCCACGCAACGCACGAGGGATGTGCCGCAGTGGGTCGGGCGGAAGCATGCGAACTCACCATGGAGGCTCTCGGTGGAGCTCCCTATGGGGCCACGCAACGTGCAACGCCTGGGCCGCAATGGGTCGGGGGGACGCACACCATATGGAGGCCGTCACTGGAGCTCCCGATATGGGCCACGGAGCGCGTGAACGGTGTGCCGCAATGGGTCGGGCCGGCGCAAGCGAACTCACCACGGAGGCCGTCGGTGGAGATCCCTCTGGGGCCACGAAGCGCGTGAACGGTGTGCCGCAATGGGTCGGGCTGGCGACGTGTAACGGCTGGGCCGCAATGGGTCGGGCGGACGCAAGCGAGCTCACCACGGAGGCCCTCGGTGGAGGTCCCGAGGGGACCACGAAATGCGTGATGGAGGTGCCGCAGTGGGTCGTGCGGAAGCATGCGAGCTCACCATGGAGGCTGTCGGTGGAACTCCCTATAGCGCCACGCAACGTGCGAGGGGTGTGCCGCAATGGGTTGGGCGGGCGAATGCGAATTCACCGCGAAGGCCGCGGTGGAGCTCCCGATGGGGCCACGCAACGTGTAACGGGTGTGCCGCAATGGGTCGGGCGGACACATGCGAACTTACCACGGAGGCCCTCGGTGGATTTCCCGATGGGGCCACGAAGCGTGTGACGGGTGTGCCGTAATGGGTCGGGCGGACGCATGCGAACTCACCATGGAGGCCGTCGGTGGAACTACTGGTGTGCCGCAAAAGGTCAGGCGGACACAATCGAACTCACCACGGACGCCCTCGGTGGAGCTTCCTATGGGGCCACGAAGCGCGTGAGGGGTGTGCCGCAATGGGCCAGGCGGACGCATGCGAACTCTCAGCGGAGGCCATCGGTGGATTTCCCGATGGGGCCACGCCACGTGTGAGGGGTGTGCCGACATGGGTCGGCCAGACGCGTGCGAACTGACCATGGGCGCCCTCGGTGGAGTTCCTTAAGGGGCCACGCAACGTGTGACGGGTGTGCCGAATGGCACGCGGATGGATGGGAGGAGGGAGGAGGGCGAGGAGGAGTGAGGAACGCGGGGCGCTGTCTCTTCGAAACGGGAACCTCACACCACAGCATGGTTGAGAAACATGGTCTCCTGCTATCGCTGCGACGAAGCCAGGGCGAGGATATCTATATTCGGGTGAGGGTGCATTGAGAATCTCTTAGATCTAGCGGCTCTGGAAGATGTCCCCGGCGCCGCGGCCTTTTCGGAGCGTCCCGGAACGCTCTAAGAGCGTCCCGGAACGCTCTCGAACGTATTTATGCGAGGCGGGGATTTATCCATATCCACGGCCTGGAAACCGACGTCCTGGTGCCCCACAGGGCGGTGGATATGGATCTATTTCGGCCCCCGGGGGCCCGAACATATCCAGATCCACCGCCTGCCGAAGCTCCGAAAAACTGACCCTCCAGGCGGTGGTCATGTAGAAATTTCTGCCTCGGAATGTATGCTCGTCCTATGGGGGGGGGGTCCAAGAGGGGGGGGGTGCAGATCATGACGGGCGGCACTTGCGAGGCCCAGCGGGGGGGGGCCAGGGACGCAATGGAAAGAAGAAGGGGCGCCATGAAATCTGGGGAATTTCATTGGCCCCCGCCATGAGGTCCCCCCCCCCCTAGTCATCACCCCCCTCTTTTCGGCGGTGGACAAACCTCCCTTTAGTAGACCTCCCCTTAGTGAAAACGGCCTGGGACCGAAACCGACGGACCTGGACCCGCAAAAACGACGGCCGCGACGCCCTCTCGCGAATCGAAAGCGGCCAATTCCTTACTCGACGTGTCAGGGTAATTAGGAGGTCTGTCCTCACCCCCCCTCTTTGCCGCCCCCGACGGTGGCCCCGCCCGGAGCGCAGCAGCTCCTGCCACATGGCTGCCAAAGAGGGCGGGCGGCCCCGTCCACACACACACACACACACACACACACACACGCACACATACGCGCACACACAGACGACGACGACGACGACGACGACGACGACGACGACGACGACGACGACGACGACGACGACGACGACGACGACGACGACGACGACGACGACGACGCCTCGCGCTCTCTCTCCGCGGCGCGCGCAACGTGCCGCCGTGCGGCCGCACAGATTCACCTCCTCCTCCTCCTCCTCCTCCTCCTCCTCCTCTTCCTCCTCCTCCTCCTCCTCCTCCTCCTCCTCCTCATCCTCCTCCTCCTCCTCGTCCTCCTCCTCCTCCTCCTCCCGCGGTGGCGAGAGAGAGAGAGAGAAGGATCGCCGGGGCGTGCGCCTGCCGGCCCCCCATGGCCGGAGGTCGAAGGCTTGACCTACAGGAAAGGTCGGGCCTGCCCCCCCTATACGGGGGGATTTGGGACGGGAAATAAAACGAATATGCAAAAGATGCTCAAATATACTCAAGATGCCCAAAAGATGCCCAAAAGATGCCGGAGGTCGAGGGCTTGACCTACAGGAAAGGTCGGGCCTGCCCCCCTATACGGGGGGATCTGGGACGGGAAATGGAAAATATAGATGCAGAACTCGCTCCAAAGATGCCCAAGACTACTCCAAAAATAGTCCCCAGACTATTTTTGATCATTTTTGAGCATTCCCCCTGTAGAGGGCTTGACTTCTGCTGCTCCCATCGTACTTGAGGACCACCTCCCAAAAGTGATTTCGAGCACCCGGAAGAGGTGTCGAGAGAGTGTCGAAACGGTGTCGAGTGTCGAAACAGTCGGCCTTGCTTGGACAGGACACGCGAGAGGACACGCGGGTGTGCGCCTGTCGGCTCCCCGGCTGGAGGTCGAGGGCTTGATTTACAGTTAGGTCGGGCCTGTCCCCCTACGGGGGGATTTTGGACGAGAAATAACACATACTCAAAAAATGCCCAAAAGTACACAAAAATACAATTATCCTGGCGAAGGACCCAACCATATGCAGTTGTGAATGCCGCAATTGTGAATGCCATCTTCGCCTGCGCTCCCTATGTGGCCACGGCTTCCCGCCGGAGCCCGACATGCTCAGGGACACGTTCGTGGCCGTCTTCGCGGGCGCCGACGACGACAAGGACGGCGTCCCTCTCACCGAGGAGCAGAAGCAGGAGAAGGCCTTGAGAGCCATGAGGGAGGAGGTGGCGTTGCACGTCGACAAGGCGGAGTACGACGCCCATGCGCGGTTGTTGAAGCAGCGCAACTATGGGGCCACGATCCTCGTGAGGGATGTGCCGCTATGGCCCGGGGCCGCCATGCGAACCCTGCCACTGGCGCCTTCGGTGGAGCTCCAGTGGGGCCACGGTCCTCGTGAGCCGAAATGGCCCGAGGCCGCCATGCGAACCCTGCCACTGGGGCCTTCGGTGGAGCTCCCTATGGGGCCACGATCCTCGTGAGGGGTGTGCCGAAATGGCCCGAGGCCGCCATGCGAACCCTGCCACTGGCGCCTTCGGTGGAGCTCCCTATGGGGCCACGATCCTCGTGAGGGGTGTGCCGAAATGGCCCGAGGCCGCCATGCGAACCCTGCCACTGGCGCCTTCGGTGGAGCTCCCTATGGGGCCACGATCCTCGTGAGGGGTGTGCCGAAATGGCCCGAGGCCGCCATGCGAACCCTGCCACTGGGGGCCTTCGGTGGAGCTCCCTATGGGGCCACAATCCTCGAGAGGGGTGTGCCGAAATGGCCCGAGGCCGCCATGCGAACCCTGCCACTGGCGCCTTCAGTGGAGCTCCCTATGGGGCCACGATCCTCGTGAGGGGTGTGCCGAAATGGCCCGAGGCCGCCATGCGAACCCTGCCTCTGGGGCCTTCGGTGGAGCTCCCTATGTGGCCACGATCCTCGTGAGGAGTGTGCCGAAATGGCCCGAGGCCGCCATGCGAACCCTGCCACTGGCGCCTTCGGCGGGCTCCCTATGGGGCCACGATCCTCGTGAGGGGTGCCGAAATGGCCCGAGGCCGCCATGCGAACCCTGCCACTGCCTTCGGTGGAGCTCCCTATGGGGCCACGATCCTCGTGAGGGGTGTGCCGAAATGGCCCGAGGCCGCCATGCGAACCCTGCCACTGGCGCCTTCGGTGGAGCTCCCTATGGGGCCACGATCCTCGTGAGGGGTGTGCCGAAATGGCCCGAGGCCGCCATGCGAACCCTGCCACTGGCGCCTTCGGTGGAGCTCCCTATGGGGCCACGATCCTCGTGAGGGGTGTGCCGAAATGGCCCGAGGCCGCCATGCGAACCCTGCCATTGGCGCCTTCGGTGGAGCTCCCTATGGGGCCACGATCCTCGTGAGCCGAAATGGCCCGAGGCCGCCATGCGAACCCTGCCATTGGGGCCTTCGGTGGAGCTCCCCATAGGGCCACGATCCTCGTGAGGGGTGTGCCGAAATGGCCCGAGGCCGCCATGCGAACCCTGCCACTGGCGCCTTCGGCGGGGCTCCCTATGGGGCCACGATCCTCGTGAGGGGTGTGCCGAAATGGCCCGAGGCCGCCATGCGAACCCTGCCACTGGCGCCTTCGGTGGAGCTCCCTATGGGGCCACGATCCTCGTGAGGGGTGTGCCGAAATGGCCCGAGGCCGCCATGCGAACCCTGCCACTGGAGCCTTCGGTGGAGCTCCCTATGGGGCCACGATCTTCGTGAGGGGTGTGCCGAAATGGCCCGAGGCCGCCATGCGAACCCTGCCAGTGGGGCCTTCGGTGGAGCTCCCTATGGGGCCACGAAGCGGTGGGTGAAACGCAGGGATGAAGAGGAGGAAGGGGGCAGCGGGAGGAGTGGACGCGGGGCGCTGTCTCTTCAAAACGAGGACCCAACACCACAGGATGGTTGGGAAAAAAATCCCCTGACTATTTTGATCATTTTTGACAGGTCCGACTTCAGTCGGCCTTGATTGGACAGGACACGCGAGAGGACACAAGACCATTTCGAGGGCCACATCCAGGAATGCAGGAGGCATGGGTCGCAGGACACAGGACACGACGGTACCCTTGATCTGGCAGGGTCGACCTACTAGTCCGAGCCGCCTGTAAGGACCACATCCCAGAAATAAATTCGAGCACCCAGAGAAGTGTCGAAAGAGTGTCGAAACAGTGTCGAAACAGCGTCGGACGAGTGTCTCCCAGGGCCCGAGAAGTGAAAACCCTCGAATTTCGGTGCTGGCCTGGTGCTCGAAATTCTTTCTTGCGGTCAAGGCTAAAGTAGGTTGGAACATCATAAGGCTTGACCTCACTTTTGACAGGGGGGACGTTTTTGAAACGCTTTGGCAAGCACGACCTGCAGGAAAGGTGGAAAGGGAGGGAAAAGGCGCGGCACGGGGTCCAGCCCTGGGAATGCGAGGGGCGAGGGCGACCCCTGGCCCCTGCCTCCCACCACTGGGGGAGGAGGAATGGGGCAAGAGGAGCAGGAACCCCAAACGAACGCATCTCTCCTCTCCTCCTCCTCCTCCTCCTCCTCCTCCTCCTCCTCCTCCTCCTCCTCCTCCTCCTCCTCCGCCTCCTCCTCCTCCTCCTCCTCCTCCTCCTCCTCCTCCTCCTCCTCCTCCTCCTTCCTTATGTGGCCCTTTGCGTGAGCTCTTATGCACCAGCGCCATAATGCCATTTAGGGTTGGGTAGAGCGGGGAGTGGTAGGTGGAGGGCTCCCTGGAGTAGAGGTCAGACGAGTTGGATCGTGAGTGCCGCCTTCGACCCCCTGTTGTTTGGCGATGCTGGGGCCCCTTTTGTGCTTGTCACGATGCGCGCCTTGTCTCTATCACCGAGTATCACCGAGTATCACCAAGCAGGAACGGGGTAGGAACATGGCAGGAGGAACTGGAAGGCGGAACAGGGCAGGAGGAGGAGACCAACCAAACCTTCCTGCTGCTGCTGCTGCTGCTGCTCCTCCTCCTCCTCCTCCTCCTCCTCCTCCTTCCGAACCTCTTCCTGCTTCTCGTCCTCCTACTCCTTCTCCTTCTCCTCCTCCTCCTCTGCCCTGGACCCCAGAGTCTCGAAACGTTCAATGGAACAGACCCCATCCTGCTCCCCTTGCTGCTTCCTCCTTCTCCTACTCCTCCGCCTCCTCCTGCTTCTCCTCCTCCTCCTGCTTCTCCTCCTCCTACTACTGCTTCTCCTCCTCCTCCTCCGCCTGCTCCTCATTTTCCTTCTGTTTCGACTCCTCCTCATCATCCTTTGCTCCCCCCAACCCACCATCCCCAAGATCCTCCTCCTCTTCCTCTTCCTCCTCCTCCTCTCCTCCTCCTCCTCCTCCTCCCGATGTGTCCGTTGCTCCCTACCCTCCTCCTCCTCCTCCTCCTCCTCCTCCTTCTCCCTCCTCCTGTACCTCCACCTCCTCCTCCTCCTCCTGCTCCTCCTCCTGCTCCTCCACCTGCTCTGGCTCCTGCTCCTCATGCCGCTCCTCCTCCTCCTCCTCCTCCTCCTCCTCCTCCTCCTCCTCCTCATCATCATCATCATCATCATCAGCATCATCATCATCATTCTCCTCCTCCTCCTCCTCCTTCTCCATCTCGTCCCTCAGTCAGCCAGGGCCTGAGACATGCAGCCACACAGTCGGATCTAAGACAGAAAGACATCCATCAAGAATATGAGACCCTCCGCCGGACAGACTGAAAAACACTCGATGGTACCCTCCTCCAGAAAGCACAAGAACATCCAACAAGCACGAAGAACAGTATGGCACCCTCCCCGAACCGACCTCGAACTTATGCCTCGGTCCGACCGCAGCCACATCCTCCTCGTCCTCTCATCCCCCTCCTCCTTCCTCCTCCAGACCCCCTCACCAGAAACTCCAGAAACGGTCGAAGAGCATTGAAACTGTAAGACGTCGGCAGGAACCGCTCGAAAAGTCCCGAGGCCATGGGAGACGTCAGAGCATCACAGGGAGGCACCGAAGACGTCCTACGACGTCTGAAAACCACAGCACCTGTCCTCCTCCCCAGCCTCGTCCTCTTCCCCCTCTGCCCCATTCCGCGCCCTCCTCCGGCCGTCAAAACGACGAGGGCGACGACGCCGCCGAAGACGCGGTCGAAGAAGAGGACGACCACGACGACGAGGAGCCTCAGACCCAACCTGTCTGGGCCACTGCTTGCGAGCCGCATCGATCTGAGATGGTCCAGGGGCCAGCTCTGGGCGAACACGCCTGGTGTGAACTGGCCCGGCGAAGGACCCAACCATCTGCAGCTGTGAGTACCGCATCGGTGAACATCGCCTTCAGTGGAGCACCCTGTGGGGCCACGGGCGCTGGACTTGGTGGGGGAGACGCACGCGAACATCGTCACTGGGGCCTTCGATGGAGCTCCCCATGGGGCCACCAACCGCTGGACTTGGCGGGGGAGACGCACGCGAATACCGCCACTGGGGCCTTCGGTGGAGCTCCCCATTGGGCCGCGAAAGGCCGTACTTGGCTGGGGCAGACGCATGCGAACACCGCCGTTGGGGCCTTCAGTAATTACAGCTCCCTATGGGGCCACGGAGCGCTGTACTGGGTGGGGCAGGCGCATGCGAACGCCGCCACTGGGGCCTTCGGTGGAGCTCCCCATGGGGCCGCGAAGCGCTGTACTGATAGGAGGGGGCGCATGCGAACTGCGCCACTGTGACCTTCTGTGGAGCCCTTGAGGATGAGGATGAGAATGAGGATGAGGATGAGAATGATGCTGATGATGATGCTGCTGCTCCTGCTGATGATGATGATAATGATGATGATGATGATGATGCTGATGATGATGATGATGATGATGATGGGAGGAGGAGGGAGGAGGGGGAGAAGGAGAGGAGAGGAGGAGAGGAGCGCGGGGCACTGTCTCTTCAAAGCGAGGACCCAACACGACAGGACGCTTGGGCAAAATGGCAGGCGCCCAGACCTCCGGGCCGACCTCGACGGCGAGGGCGACGGCGACGGCGGCGACGACGGCGGCGACGGCGGCGGCGGCCACTGGCGACGACCTGGCGGGCGCCGGCGCGGAGGCTCTGGGGCGCATGGCGCGGCCAGGCGGCGGACGGCCGCGCGGCGGGCGCGCATGGCGGCGCGCGGGCTGCGGAGCCGCGTGTTTTGGTGTGCAGCTCCTCCCCCGATTGGCTAGGAACAGGGGGACAAAAAGTGGCAGAAACACAACACCTCGGAGGTCCGCGCAGACGTCGCGGATCGGCACTCTGGGGTCCCCCGGCGGCGCCTCCGGCGCCGCCCCTGGCGCGCTCCGCGCGCCAGGGAGGGGGGTCCCGCGCCGATGCGAGAAATCCGCGCGGACCTCCGAGTTTTTATGTTTATGTCACTTCTTGTTCCCCTTAAGGCACCAATCATACACCAAAACACCGATCCCGGCCAGGATCACCCTGGGGCCAGGATCGGTGTATACGCCCTCCTGCCCTGGGCAGAATGCAGATGCACCGATCCTGGGCCTGGGATGGGCCTGGCCAGGATCGGTGTAAGTGTATAGTTGGAGCCCTCCGATTCGCGGGCTCCCAGGTGTGCCATCAATCGCATTCGCAGCTTGCCTCTGCGTGCACGCGTGCACCGTGTGCGTGCACCGCGCGATAGCCATTCTTCGGCCCGTGCCTGACGAAGGGGGCTTGGCGCTGTCGAAACGCGTCCCATTCACGAGAAGGCGTCTTGAACTTCGTACCGTAAGAAACCCTTCCCCCGTTGAGCTGGACATGGCCCTTCACAAAAGTTAGTCTGCCGATGCCCGCACTCTCACTGTAGGTTCTGCCTGTCCGTCATTATTCTTACGCGCTGGCGATGGGCCTTGTAGTCCACATGCAAGAACCACCCTCCCCGGTCTGGGCCTTCCGCGGCGATCCCTGCAAGGTTCTGCTACTATCTGCCACGAGGCGCGGGAGCGAGACATATGATGACCAAGCAAAGAAAAAATGCTGCTGCTAGATTGCTAAAAATATTGCGCCTGCTCGCCATGTCCTTCCTCCCCCTCTGGTCGGTTCTGGGTCGGGTTGTGAGCAAGGGCGCCCGCGTCACATCTCAGCCGAAATTTCTTCGTCAACATTTGGTCTCCCTTGAGAGCCAAGGCGTTGGGATCAGGCACTGCTGGCGCCTGCGTCGGTATCGATGACGCCTCCGTTGAGGGACAGTTGCTGTCCGACGAAGCTCCGCTCTTACCGAAGTGTGCACCCCGCGAAGATAACAGAGGAATAGCTCATTGCATAATAAACATAAGCGTTGGGAGGTCCGCGCCGCCGGGGGGGGGGCCCAGCGCAGATCCGAGAACTCCGTGCGAATCTCCCATTATGTTTATGCAGTTGTTATTATTATTGTTGTTGTTGCCGCCCTGCGCGTTCCGCTGGCCGCCCCTCTTCGGGGCGCCTCCCCCGAGCTCGACACTGACTCGGGTGGCCGCCCAGGGCCGCCCGTGTGCGACGGGGGAGCCGCCGCTCCTGGCGCACACCACAGGGACAACTTACAACCCTCCTCGAAATCAAATGCAAAAGTTTGAATGTTGGCCGACGCGCGAAATGCGGCCCACGGGGTCAGACTCTTGTGTCTGCAGTCGCCAAGTTCGAGTTCGGCGCGAACGCTGACACGTTGGGGTCCTGGGGCGCCGCAACGTTGCGGGAGAAGCTTGCGATTGATTGCGAGGAGGGATGTAACCCCAGGTCGCCGCCACAATTTAGCCGCCGATGTGAGAATGGGCCGAGCACTCTCAACTACCCGCAAGAATGACCCCAGGCAAGAATAACCGTGGCGGCCTGCATGCTAGGGCTTGGCCCCGCAACACACACACCGTCGCGTACCCAAGGTCACTCTGGCGAAGGGTCACTCTTACTGAAGGGGCCCCAGGACACACAAATAAAGACACAAAAATAAAATGATTCCCCATATTTTCCTATATTTTCTAGGTTTTTGTCTTCCCCCCCACTTCCCATATTTTTGCACATTTTCCTGGGAGCCGACGATCAATTGTGTCTGTGTGTTTCTTTCCCTCCTGACTTACGCGTAGCCGATCTTCTGGCGTGCCCCGCCGTATCGGGCCAGTCAGTCCGCAGCAGTCCCTTGTCTCTTGCCGGCGGTGTCTTCACAGTGGTCTTCCGCCGCTTGCTGGCTATCCCCTCGTCCCCGCCTTGCACGGTCTGCGGCGGGCCTGAGCTGCACGCCTGAGTGTCGTCCGTTGCCTTAGGCTCGTTTCCGCCAGCGCACTGCTGACATCTCGCTGGTTTCTCATTCGGGGCATCCGGGAATACGTTGGTCTCAGTTCGTGCTGGGTCTTGTTCCTTCAGGCTCAGTGGCTGAATCGCGTCGAAGGGGCGCAGTGCAGGCATGTGAGCGCGAGCGGACTCGACAATGGACATGTACGACATGAGAGTCATCTTTTATTATGCAGCGTTTAGGACCGCTTCATGAACCATTCACTCCGAATCACACGAGCGCCTGGCTGTCACGCCACAGCATGATCCCACAATTGGGTAGTATGCAGTCCCCCCGATAAGAACTAAGACATCTTCTACAAGAAATCAGGGAGGTTATTCTCCGTCGATCTTTGAAGGTCCTAAGATGCCCAGGAGCTGCGGTGGGTCCCTGGGAGCATCGGGGGGTCCGACATTTTCGTGTGGCGACTTGCTGGAACGCCGATGTCTTATCTCATGCGTCATCTGTATAGAGTTGCCCCTTGGTATAATCGAGGGGTCTATTTTCCACCCCGTGGAAGTGCGACGCGGCTCTGGGAAGACCGTGTCTAGGCGCGGGGCGACTTCACCGAAGACACGTGTCTGTCGCCTCACATCCAAGCCATCAGCATGATCATCACCATCATTACCAACGTCATCATCAGCATCACCATCATCACCGTACTCATCCTCATCACGTGGGTATTAATAATACACTAATCATCATCGTCATCATCATCAGCAGCATCATCATCGTCATCATCATCCTCAGCATCTGCATCATCATTATCAGCATCACCATCATCCTCATCCTCCTGATCCTCCTCCTCATCATCATAATCATCATCATCCTCATGATCGTGATCATGATCCTGATCATCACCATCATCATCATCATCATCATCATCATCATCATCATCATCATCATCATCATCATCATCATCGACATCTGATGCCCCCAATCATCCCGTCAGAGGGACCACCCCTTTCTACGCGCCGCAGTCCCCTTCCGAGAGACCACCCCCGTCTACGCGCCGCCGCCACCTCAGCAAAACTCGCACCTGCCTACCCCCATCACATCGTTGGAGGGGCGTGGGGCATCATCAGTCTTATCATCATCAACATCATCGTCGCCACCATCATCATCATCATCATCATCATCATCATCATCATCATCACCATCATCATCATCATCATCACCGTCACCGTCAACAGCATGTGCGCCCCGCCACCCTGTCAGGGGGTCCACGTCTCTGTATGCGCCGCCTCTCCCCGAGAAATGCTAAAATCGTCTACCGCCCATCCTCCCCCCGCCCCCTTCCGCCACCATCCTTCGTCCTCCTCCACCACCCTCCACCCTCGGTCCCTTCCCTCGTCATCGCTCGGACGTCCATTCCCCGTGCATGTTTCGGTTTGGCGCGTGTATTTTTCGCACTATGACCCATGATCCTTGATGATCCTTGCCGAAAAAAAAAAGCACACGTCCGAGCGATGCCACGTTTCTGGCCCGACAGAAAGAATGACGTTGTTCCAAACCTAGCTCCATCACCGCACCCCATCACATCGCTCTATGAGGCTTCTTACAATTTGGTTCACTCGATAGGAAGCGACATGACTCATCAAGACTGCACGGATCCATGGTCCGTCATATCGCTATTAGGGTGCTTTGCAAGGGTCACAAGACCTACCTGGAGATTTGCTACAATGCTGACGAATTATGGCCGGCTGGGATGATGGCGTACGTGCCACACACAGAATCCAAAACATATCGAACATGACGGCGGCATCGGGCTGGTCAGGGCTCCGCAGCCTACGTAATCTAAGTCCCCCTGGCCCGTGAGGGGGAGGCTGTTCATCGAGCTTCGTCTTCCAACAACATGTTTCCCCTGTGGGAAGGGGTTCGTGACGGGTCCTTGTCAATGAGCGCCCCCCGCCCCGCTCGACTGGCTGGCAACCAAGAATACAGAGCGCTCCCCCCAGCGCCCCCCCCGCCGCCACTACAGAACCCGGGCAAGAACAAAAAAAGTGCACGTCGCGGCATCGTCCGGATCGTGAGCGGGCCCCCCCCCCACGAACAATTGGACAATTGGAATTGGTTTCTGACAGGGATGGCGGGGAGGCACGGGTCGCGAGACACAGGACACAAAGGTATCCTTGATTTGGCAGGGTCCACCTACTAATCCGGGCCGACCGTGTGCGCTGCCGCAAAATTCCTGTCAAAACCGGTGAGAGCTCAGTGAGGGTGCACACGTCATCCACCATCCTGACCACCCCAACCCCCCTTCGCAATGGCTTTGCCACGGATGGTCGGGGGATCACCACATTGCCCGACGTGTGCTGCCACGTGCACGGGCGCAGCTGGGCACCCTCTGCGCGGGCAGGTGGCGCACTTGGCGCGCGTGGCGCACCCGGCGCACCAGGCGCGTCTGGCGCGCTGGGGCCTGCGGGTTCCTGGCGCGCCTTGTGCGCGCAGCGCACCTGGCACGCGTGGCGCACATCGCGAGCGTTGCATACCTGGCGTCGCTACTGGTTTCCAGTGGGTGCCCATCCGATGGCGTCCTTTGCGCAAACTGCGTCTCGGGTGAACGGCCGGATGGGAATGAGCGAGACAGCTTCCGGCGCTCCTGTTTGGAACTTGACCCCTCCGCCTACACCCCTCACCTTGGTCTGGAAATAGGGGGCCTGTTTGGCCCATGATTAGAAAGGCAATCGGCGACAGAAACATAACAATTAGGGGGTCCGCGCGGATTTCTTGGATCGGCGCTGGAACCCCTTCCCTGGCGCGCAGAGCACGCCAAGGGCGGCGCCGGAGGCGCCGCTGGGGGGCCCAGCGCGGATCCAAGAAATCCGCGCAGAACGCCCAAAATTTATGATTATGGCGTTTTTGCTTCTTCGATTGACCCCTCCGCCTACCGCCCTCCTCCGGGTCTGGAAGGGGGGGGGCTGTTCGGCCCAAAATAACGCCAAGAGGGCTCCGGATACAATGGAGGCCAGTCCACAAGAAGCCTTCCGCAAGAAGCCCAACCCTGAGACCCCAGGACGTCGATTGATATTTGGTGTGGGAACGCCACGCACTCCACAGCGGAACCATCGAAGTCCAAGAAACCCAGGGCACCCTAGAGGCAATCAGGGTGTTTTTTGGCATGGGCTTTCACTGTCGCCCAAGATGGCCCTAAAGATGACTCACGATAGCCATCCACGACTCACGATGTCCTCCAGCATGCCTACAGAAGGCCACAGGACCACCAGACAGCTCTAAGCGGACACGCAGCGTCCCAAAGCGACCCCTGAGAGTCCCAAATCATTCAAGTGTCCAAGGTGTTGCAATGCTTGTTGGCCTCTCGCCTTTTCGCTTCCGATGGGCCTCTGAGGCCTCAAGGTGGCCCCAAGGTCGCCTAAGAGAGCCACAGGAGGAACCGACGGCCGCAAGAGAGCCCACGAGCGCACCAATGCCCTCCCAAGAGGGCTCCCAGAGGCGATCTTTTGGCCTTCACAGAGGCAATTGGGATAAGAACCCCGTCTTCTTTCATCGACGCCCTCCAGGCCGACCCTCAAGGACATTCAAAGGGCCTCAAGCGGGCTCCGAAACCTTCCAGCAGTACGCTAAGAGGGCCCCACGATAGCTTCAAAAAGTTTCAAAGAGACTCTCAGAACGAAAACCCGGGAAAATCTGCCTGATTGACTCCTTCCGTCATCGCCCTCCTCCTGGTCTTCGTGAACGTCGTCGTCGACCCGTTCCTCCTCTATCCTGCTAATCCTGCTCCTCCTCCTGCTCCTCCTCCGCCTCCTCCTTCTCATCCTCCCAACTCCCTCTTCAACCTCCCCCATTCCCCCCGTCATCCTTCTCCGCCTCCTCCTTCTCATCCTCCCAACTCCCTCTTCAACCTCCCCCATTCCCCCCGTCATCCTTCTCCGCTTTTTCCTGCGCGTCCTCCCCCTTCTTCTTCGACGACAGGCTCAGCAGTTCCACTCCTTGGTATTCTCAGGTTGATTCCGAACTGCGGTTTGACGGCTGACTCACCTGCCTGCTCAACTGGATGCTTGTGCACTTCCATGGCCAGGGCAACTCGCCAGGCGATCGCTTCTGGATGGACAGGCGTGGATACTTTTTTGGTCGGCGGCTCCAAACGACATGTCGGGGAGCGGGTCAACAACGAACGGGGGAGGCGTGGATACGCGAAGCGGCAAACATTGGTCCCCGCTTGGAAAAAAACGCTTCCAGCACCACGTGTTTTCTGTCGCCAAGTTCGGCGCATGCGCGACGGCACGAACGTGGGCTGTGCTCCAGGAGCGAACCGCCCCACGCTGCCACACTCCGGCTATCGTCTCCCTCTCTCCCTTGGAGGCCTGGAAATGGGCACCAACACCAAGACAGGGGGCTGCCTCCACAGGGGGGAGCTGATCCTGCATTTCCGTGTTGGTGGTAATAGTTCGGTCGCCTTGGAAGCCAGAATATTACCACCATCACCGAGATCGGGATCGTCTTCCGTCGGTCGAAGAATACCTCCGATATTGGTGTTGGTGTCAACCTCTAGGCCTGCGACTCCCTCCTTTCACCGCTCGCAGAGGGGTCCGAAATCCAGACGCGGTCGTAGCATTGCAACTGTACGGCCGGGTATACTTTTGCTCAGCGTGGCGCAGCGGCGGCCCCGGCGACACATGCGATGCCAGCGGAACGCGAGCCGCCCCGCTCCGCGGGGCGGGAGGCTGGGCAGAGCTCAGGACGTCGACGCTCGGGGACTGGGAGGTGGATAGCTTGTCGCGCCGAAGCGTGGTGGGCCAGAACCAGCGGCGCGACATGCTATGCCAAAGTTCCTGGCCGCATCAGGAGGCCGCGAAGGGGTCGCCAACTGCGGGCATCCCCCGTGACCCCTCCGCGGACTGAAACTACCAACAGCCGATGTCGCAGGGTTGCGGAAGACACGGTATCTCCCCCTCCCCGACCCGCACCCGGGACAGGGCATGTCGCGACATCGGCCACAAAACCAGAGGTGAGCCTCGATCTCGGTCTACGAGCCCGCGTCTTACTCTCGCCTTATGTTGCTCCCATCGCACTTAAGGACCACATCCCAAAAATAAATTCGGGCACCCAGAGAAGTGTCGAAAGAGTGCCGAAACAGTGTCGGACGAGTGTCTCCCAGGGCCCGACACGTGAACACCTTCGAGTTGTGGTCCTTTTGTTCTGGTGCTCGAGATTCTTTTTGGTGATCAGGGCTGAAGTAGGTTGGAGCATCAGAACCCGGCGCTGGACAAACCTCCCTTTAGTAGACCTCCCCTTCGTGAAAACGGCCTGGGACCGAAACCGATGGACCTGGACCCGCAAAAGTGACGGCCGCGACGCCCTCCCGCGAACCGAAAACAGCCAATTCACTAATCGACGTGTCAGGGTAGGAGGTCTGTCCAGCCCCGAGTCTCCCAGGGCCGGGCACGTGAAAACCTTCTAGTGTCGGTACTTTTTTTCTGGTGCTCGAGATTATTTTTGGTGATCGGGGCTAAAGTCGGTTGGAACATCATACTCCAAATCTCTTAATAGTGGGGGGGGGTCAAAAAAGGGTTTGACGGCCGGTCTGGGACCCCCCCCCAAATGTGTTTGACGAAGCCCGTGAGACCCCCCCCAGAAGCAGACCCCCCCCATTATTATGAGATCCGGAGTAACCCTCGCCGTGGACACTGCAGGTCTGCTGAAACGCAACCCTGCCTGCCGCACGGCCTTCTGGCGGCCACAGTGCGGCACTGCTCGGGGGCGGGGGTTCAAGGACCCCTCTGCAATGGAGGCCTCGGACCTGTCCCCCCTACAGGGGGATTATTTTAGGAAATACCGCAAAATGCCCCCAAATGGTAAAACCAAACTCAAAACATCGTCCCCGGACTATTTTTTAAACTATGTTTGAATATTCATGTCGCGGCATCAGTCACAAAACCAGAGGTGAGCCTCGATCTCGGTTCACGAGCCCGCGTCTTACTCTCGCCGTGGGCACTGCAGGTCTGCTGAAACGCAGCCCTGCCTGCCTCACGGCCCTTCTGGGCGGCCACAGTGCGACACGGCTCGGGGGCGGGGGGTTCAAGGACCCCTCTGCAATGGGGGCCTCGGGCAAAAACTAGCGTTAAAGTCGGGCCTGTCCCCCTACAGGGGGATTTTGGACGAAAAAATAAGAAATACCCCCCCAAAAAATGCCCCCAAATGGTAAAACACACACTCAAAACATCGTCCCCAGACTATCTTTTGACTATTTTTGAATATTCCCCCTGTAGAGGGACAGGCCCGACTTAAAACTGGCGAAGACGCACGCCACGCTCCTCGGTCAACGCCTCCTCCTCCCCCCAAATGCTCAAAGCTGGCGGCGGGTTTGATGAGCTCCACTTCGACCGCAGCCTCCCCCGCGCGTGCCGACTCTGAGTTCGGAGGAGCGGGGGAGCGTTCACCAGTGGTTTCCCCCTACCGTGCTCCTGGTGGGCACCGATGATTGCCCGTGTCTGTGTCTTTTCCCCTCCTGCTCCTCTCTTTACAATTACACGATATGAAAATACTCTCCCACTTCCCCTGATGGCGTCCCGAAGATATCCGACACCCCCCCCGCGTATTGTTTTTTAACCACAGGACTCCCGGGAAACGGGTTTTCGCTTGCGTTTTTTTTCACAATGCTGCTCTCGCTGAGGCACAGGCCTCATTTCTGCTCCCGAATCGTTCCGAATCGTGCTCCCGCTGCAGCGTGGGCCTCATTTTCGGATCGGTGTTTGGCCTCCGTCGCTCAGGATGGCGTTCTCGCTCCAGAGCGGGCCTCTTTCTCGCGCGCCCATCCGCCCGCCACCACCGCGCCGCACCACCACCACCACCACCACCAGCACCACAACCACCACCACCACCACCACCACCAGCACCACAACCACCACCACCACCACCACCACCACCACCACCACCACCACCACCACAACCACGCACACACGCACGCACGCACGCACGCACGCGCGCGCGCGCGGAGCCACAGGTCCGCTACGACACGCGTCCGCGGTTAGAGAAAATCAGCGCCATGGTAAGGGATGGGAGGGAGGGGTAGGACGTCAGATATGACGCGAGCGCACCTAGCTTGCCCCCTCCCCCCTCCCCCTCCCCCCTCCCCCCATCCCTCCCCTCCCCCTCCCCCCCCCCTCACCACTGATTGCTTCCCCCCTGCCGTGCTTCCGGCGTGCTCCGATGTCCTGGACCGAAGAGAGCTCCTTGCGCGAGCCTCCGGAGCTCGGCCCAGCAACCGCAGACCAGTGGGTGGGAGAGCGAAGGCCTCTTCGACGCTCGTGCCACTCTCTGCTGCTGCTGCTGCTGCTGCTGCTGCTGCTGCTGCTGCTGCTGCTGCTGCTGCTGCTGCTGCTGTTCCTCCCCCTCCTGCTCTTGACGCTCCTGCTCGACCTCGTCCCTATCCTGCCCCTCCTCCTCCTCCTCCTCCTCCTCCTTCTTGAGGGGGAACCTTGGGGGGGAAGGGCTCCCCGGGGGGGAGGAGAACATCGACCTGAAACTCATCGCAGATAGATCGGCGATAGGCCCTCGATTGCGAAACCGTGCGGGTCCTGAGCGGGCCAGGCCATCGGGCCCCTGTCGGCGATCAGCGGCCGATGGGGGATCGATGCGTTCATCGACTGCACGCAAAGTGACCCTTGGTAAGAGTGACCTTTGGTGCGCGGTTTTTTGGGGGCCGCGGGGGGACAAAACGCGAGCGCGCAAGACGCTACTACCGCACCGCGCTCGGCGATCGGGAGACCCCACATGGGCCCGCAGCCAAGGCCACTCCCGCGAAAGGTCACTCTTACATGTAGTCGAGTTCACCCCCGAGCCTCTATCTCCAGCCCAGCGGTGCCCCGGACCCCTGCTTCTCCTGCAAAAACCGTACGGGTCCTGAGCGGGCCAGGCTACTGGGCCCCTGTCGGCGATCAGCGGCCGATGGGGGATCGATGCGTTCACCCCCGAGCCTCTATCTCCAGCCCAACGGTGCCCCGGACCCCGGCTTCTCCTGCACACGTGCTGCCTCCCACTCCGGCAGGGCGTGGGGCCAGGCCCCTGCGACTCTGCCCGCCGGCGGCCGCGGGCCTCCGCACGCGGGCTCTCCCTCTACAGCTGCCCCCCAGCGCGCAGGGCCTCCAGGCACTTGCGGAAGGAGAAGTCCTCGGCGGAGCCGTCGTGCCGGAGGACCCAGAAGCACCTCGAGTCGGACTCGTGCAGCGAGGCGTCCACCTTGATGGCACGCACGCCGCACCCGATCTTCGCGGCGCTGTCCGGGTGGCTCTTCAGCAGCCGCCTCGCCAGCTCGAAGTCCGCCTGGCGCAGCTCCTCGCCAGAGGAGTACTCCCGCAGCATGGCCTGCACGGCCTTCTTGACATCGAACCACTCCTCGGGAGCCAGCGGCACCACCGAGTCGCCAGCGGCCTCCAGCCCGGCGGCGCCGGCAGCACCGGCGGGCAACGGAGGAGGGTCCCAGCTGGTGGCGCCAGAGGGCCGGTGCCAGTAATACTCCCTGCCGTGCGCGTCGCTGTGCACGGCGCACCAGCCGTCCGGGAACTCCCTGGCGCGCACTCTGAGGGCTGCCGCGCCGCCAGCCTGGGCAGCGGCCGCAGGGGCGGCCGCCTCCGCGCGGCCGTCGGCGGCGGCTGCGGCGGTGGCCGCGGGCGCGGCCGCGGCAGAGGCGGCGGTGGCCGCCGCCAGGCGGCCGTCAGCGCCGGCGGTCACCGCGGCGTTGGCCGCGGCGGCAGCGGGCGGCGGCGGGTCCCAGGTCGTGGTCCCAGAGGGCCGGTGCCAGAAGTACTCGCGGCCATGCTCGGGGCCGTGCGGGGGGGGCGTCGGATGGCCGCCTCACGGAGCCTGGCCGCTGGCCAGCCATGGGCCCAAGGTCAGCGTATCGCGCTGCCTCACGGGCCGCCCAGCGGGTGAGAAGAAGTTGGCGTCTGGTCGGATTCGCAATCGACATGTCTCTCGACATCGCCACATACCTATCTCATTACCTACTTACCAACATAACGCAATCTAGTCATCGACTTCAACGTCTAGCTATTGATCCCACGGCCTAGCTCTTGACCTCGCTATCATCCATCTGGCTCGGTCTCAATCTCCACCGATCGACCTTCGTGTACATATGCACGTCGGAAATGCCGATATGTAATTCGAGTTGCGGCTCGATCGCACGTGCATTCGCCTTTCGATGTGCAGGCCGCCTGTCGTTGCATCTGCATGCCAATTTGATATTCGAATTTACCACCAGGCCATCTGACGCGACAACCACGGGACAGCCCGCGGGGCAACCCACGGCACAACCCGCTGGACAGCGCACGGGACAACGGCGAGACGATCCACGGGACGACCACAAAACAACCCAAGCGACATGACAACCACGGGACAGTCCACGGGGCCACCGCCGGGCAACCCATGGGACAACCAAAGGCCAGGCATCCCAGGAGCAGAGCAGAAACCTGCTGCACGACTTGGCCCCAGCCTCGGCCGAGACACGCCCTCACCCGCGCGCGAGCCTCGCCTCGCCCGCACGCGCCGCGCGAGCCGAAGCCGACACCGAAATCCCGGCGGGGGTCACTCCGTTCTCCTCCTCCTCCTCCTCCTCCTCCTCCTCCTCCTCCTCTTCATCATCCACCCTCCTCCTCCTCCTCCTCCTCCTCCTCCTCCTCCTCCTCGTCCTCCTCCTCCTCCTCCTCCTCCTCCTCCTCCTCATCATCATCATCATCATCCACCCTCCTCCTCCTCCTCGTCCACCCTCGTCTCCCTCTATCCCTCCCTCCCTCCCTCCTCCCCCTCCCTCTCCTCTCTCCTGGGAGGGGGAGGGGACGAGGGAGGTGGGAGGTGGTGGTGGTGCTGTCTACCATTGGGCCCCGCATCCGATGCCTCCCTGGCCGGGCCGGGAGGCCCCATCCACTCGGGGCCCCAGCACCGCGCGTGGCGACGCCCCGCGTGGCGACCTCCGGGATGCCCCAAACGACCTCCCCGCCCACGCGGTGCGCCGCCGCACGGCCTTTCGTGAGGGGCTCTGGAGAGGCCCCCGCTGCCCGAGGGGTCATCGGATGGCGGCCCGAGTCCCGAAGCTGGGCGGTGAATCCGAGTCCTCACTGACTCACCGCGCGGCGTGGTCAGCACACCGCTTGGAGGCCCCCAGCATGAGCTCTCGCGCCTCAAGTGCCGAGGTGCGCCAGCGAACGAGACAGAAGCGCATCACCGACATGGTGGCGCAACGACGTATGCAGGCAGATCCTGGGTCTGGTGCCTCCCCCTAAGTCCCGACACTCTTCGAAGACCGTTGGTTTTCGGGCCATGCATGACCCGGGCCTCCCTCGCAAAACGCTCTCGGAGGCCGACGAAATCAATACATCTCAACTGCTCCCTGGCCAGGCCCATCCTGAACCCAGCAGCGGTGCAGACCCCACGCCCTCCTGGCTCGGCCAGGAGGGCGTAGACACAGCTCCGTGGTTCAGGATGGGCCTGGCCAGGGAGCAGTGGATCTGTATGGATGTCGTTGCCCGATCTCGGCGAGGCGCAGCCGCTGCAAGGCATCCCGAGGCTGGAGAGCAACCTCCGACTTCGAACCCCACGAGGACGAACCAATTACTCCTCGGGAGGCCCACCCTGGGACCAGGACAGGCCCAGCCAGGATCGGTCCTCCTCCTCCACCTCCTCAACCTCCTCCTCCTCCTCCTCCCTCCTCCTCCTCTCCTCCTCCTCCTCCTCCTCCTCCTCCTCCTTCCCCCCCTCCTCCTCATCCGACTCCTCCTCTTTCTCCTCCGCCTCCTCCTCCTCCCTCCGCCTCCTTCCCCTCCTCCTCCCCTCATCCTCTTCCTCCTGCTCCTCCTCCTCCCTCCTGCTCCTCCTCCTCCTCCTCCTCCTCCTCCTCCTCCTCCTCCTCCTCCTCCTCCTCCTCCTCCTCCCCCCTCCTCCTCCCCATCATCCTCTTCCTCCTGCTCCTCCTCCTCCCTGCTCCTCCTCCTCCTCCTCCTCCTCCTCCTCCTTCTCCTCCTCCCCTCCCCCTCCTCCCCCTCCTCCTCCCCCTCATCCCCCCTCCCCCCTCCCCCTCGACCCCCTCCTCCTCCCCTCGACCCCCTCCTCTTCCTCCTCCTCCCTCCTCCTCCTCCTCCTCTCCTCCTCCTCCTCCTCCTCCTCCTCCTCCTCCTCCTCCTCCTCCTCCTCCGCCCCGCGAGGAGCGACCCGCCAACGCCCCCCCCGGGCTGTGCAGCGCCACCCACCCGTCGGGCAACTGCCGCGCGCCCTCCGCCGGGCCCGTGGCCAGGGCGGCCCGCGCCCGGCGCGGCAGGCCGCGGGGACCGCCGGCGCCGCGTGCGGCGCCGCGCAGGCCGCGCGCCAGGAGCGGCAGCATGGGCCCCAGGGAAGCTTCGAGGTTCGAGGTTTGGCTTGGTTCGCGGCCGCCTCACCGAGCGGAGAAGAGGGCGGAGCGTGGAGGAGCGGAGGAGGAGCAGGAGGAGGAGGAGGAGGAGGAGGAGGAGGAGGAGGAGGAGGAGGAGGAGGAGCAGGAGCAGGAGGCGGAGCAGGAGGGGGAGGCGGAGGAGGAGGAGGAGGAGGAGGAGGAGGAGGAGGAGGAGGAGGAGGAGGAGGAGGAGCAGGGGGAGGAGGAGGAGGAGCAGGAGGAGGAGGCGGAGGGCCGATCCCTGGCCGGACCGGTCCTGGGCCAAGCAGCGGCCTCGGGGGGGTTCGAGGTCGGAGGTTTTCGGGCGTCTCCATCTCTTCTCGGCGGCTCCCCAGCCTCGGGATGCCGTCCAGCGGCTGCGCCCAGCCGAGAGCGCTCGGGGGGTGCCCCGGATCGCCCCGAGCGGCCGCCAGAGAGCCCAGGCTTGCGGATGCCATGACAGTGGACACTCTAACAAACCGATCATTGAATTATAAATGTGCTTAAAATGTGTGAAACATGTTCACACCTGCTTCAAACATGCTTCTGCATAGTCAAAAACATGCTTGACGTGTTTTCGACATCTGGAAATTACATGGCAGCGCGCTTCCCCTCCATGAACTCATCGCGGCTTCCACAAGCCCTGGTATGACCCGAAAGCCAGCATGAGCGCCAGGCCCTTGGCGTCGCGAGCAAAGACGCCGGCGGAGAGCCCCAGACCCCTGGCCCGACTCCGGGCTCGCCGTGCCGTGGGCGATGCTTCGCAGGCGTGGCGGACTTGTCCGCCCTGTGCTTCTCGGGCTCCTTTGATGCCCATCTCCGCCCTGCTTTGCCATCTCTGCTTCCGCCATGCCTCTGCGGGAAGAGCCGCCCCACTGGTCCGAGGCGGAAATTTCCGCCCTCCGTTTTCGCATCGTTTGGGGTGCATCCTCGATCGAATTCCCCCAGGGGAACAGACCCCCCAGAAGTCCGAGGACGTGATGTGTTCCATCCTGGCGTTCATCCTCGATGTCGGGCTCCGGGGCACGTGATCGGGCCCCGTGAACAGCAAACATGGATCTAGGACGCAGAGCTAGTCCCTAGGAAATCGGGTCGGGACCTCTCTGGGGCAGTTCGCGGATTGAAAAAATCAGATCGGAAGAAGTCTGGACCTTTGTGGGCCCCGGAAACGGCAGGGCTGCTTTTTCACCGTTTCCAAAAAAATGTTCATTGAAAATGGAAACGGCAGAAAAAACGGCGACTGGAAACGGCAAAAAAACGGCTCCAGGATCGGAACTGGAGCCGGAACCGGTCAAAAAAACGGCGACGGAACCGGTGAAAAAACGGCGTCGGAACCGGCAACAAAAACGGCAAAGGAAAAAAAAAGGCAAAACGGAGCCAGTAAAAAAACGGCCATGTCGTTTCTAGGGCCCACTAAGGTCTGGACCCCCTGGAATTGCAACAAAAACGATTTCACCGTAGAGCTGTGGGCTGTTGTCGGGCTCTGTGGCCTGAGCCATTGACTGTCAACAAAAAAAACTACTTGGGAACCTCTGGGAAGGAGTCCAGACATCCGCGGAGGTCTGGGGGTGTGAATTGATCGGGCTTGGCCAGGAGGGTGTTTACGACTATCCTGAGCCTGGGATTTATATGGCGGGGATCGGCGGCTGTGTGTAGCTGGCGTCGCCCATCCAATGGCACTCTGTTGGGCTGAAGCTGGAGCACGCCTCAACCAAGGTGCGCTTTAGCCTGGATGTCTTGATGCCGTGCCACTCGACTGGGCGCGTATCACCGCTTTAGTTAGCACCTTTCGGGCCCGACGAGAATGCCAAAGCAATGGGCCTCTCAGTGGTCTACTGGCATAACGTCTGAGAGTCACCAGAGACACCTCGGACTACGGCGAGTTGAGAGAACGGCAGCTCAACATCGGTCCCCAGACTGCCTCCTCCCAGGGTCCAATCGCACCAATTTCCCAAGCCGCTGCGTCCAGCCGTGGCGGCGACGGCCCCCCCTCGAAGGCCAACTACCGTTGTCTCAACTCGTCCTCCCCTGAGGCAGCGATGACAACACTCCATGTTCGAAGTGCGTGCGCGCTGGGCCAGTCAGAACAGAATTAGCGCCACCAACAGGACTGCACCTCACAACTCGAGAGCCCGATCACAGTTCTCAGGGTGTAGTTGCGTGCGATGCTCATGAGGTGGATTGGGATGGGCCACAGCGCAAAATGATTGTAACAGCGAGTGGGTAGCTGAAGCGAGCGGGCTGGTCGTTGCACCAGCTACGCGCAGATCACACAATTTTGACAAGAATCTGCACCAAACGCACAATCTGCCTCCGCCTCCACACTCTCTCGTGTTATTCCTTCCCTGCGCCTGTGCTACGTCCGTATCATCCTCCTGATGTTCATCATCGTCGTCATCATCGTCATGCTCGCCTTCGTATTCCTCCACCATGCCTTTCAACTCTGCCCCCTCCGCATCCCTATCAAACTCTCATGTTTCCTCCTGCTCATCATCATGGGCATCCGTCCGATCCATTATATGCCTCCGTCACCTCCATCGCTCTTACTCCCACTCCTCCGCAACAATCGTCTCTTCATGCCCCCTCTCGCTATCTTCATCCCTCTACATCATCATCTGACTTCTCGTCGTCCTCCTCATCGTCGCAAATATTATGATCGTTTCTCTGTCGTCTCCCCCATCCTCCTGATCCGTATCACCCCCTCCCATTTCTTGGTCTTCCTCCTCAACCTCCTCCGCATCATCAGTTTAAGTCAACTCCTCCTGCTCCTCCTCCTCCTTCTCAACTGCGTCGTCGCCCTGATACAGCCGAGAATATGATCAATAACTTCATCAGTTAATGCACCTGGGCCAGCTTCCCAAGATTTTCTTAAAACAAACCTGGGCCACTTTCTGGTGGTAATGCTGGAGGGGCGAACGTGCTCAAGAAACTGGGCCAGCTGCCTGGCAAATTGGTTGAGAAACGCTGACCCGGCATTTCGGGAAGAGGTTTTCCATTCAGATGCTTGGCTGTTTTGCTGCTGTTACTGTTAACCAGCGCACTCGCTCCAGACAAAACGGCGTGTAAACATTACACACGGTAGGAGCTCGACCACAAGAAACCCTCCACAATAAACCCATCCCTGGGACCCCAGGACGTCCGTTGATTGTTGGTGTGGGAACGTCACGCTGTCCTTAGCAAAGCCATCGAAGCCCAAGAAACCCAGGGCACCCAGGAGGCAAGCAGGGTGTTTCTTGGCATGGATCTCCACTGTAGAACTTCCAGACCATGCATCATCAACCTCCCCCCCCCATCCCCTTCGTCTACTCATCCTGCTCACTCTCAGGCGAATGCGGCGGAGAAGGGAGGAGGATGGAGTGAGTGGACAATCACCAACCTCCTCTTTCTAATGTGTGTCCATCTCGTCTCCCCCTTCCTCGGCGCATTGCGAGACAAAAGGGGGGTGTCCTCAGTGGTGCAAGTCGGTCCGGGGGGACCCGCGGGGCATCCTAGTGCCTTGTTGCTTCCGCGGCCACAGCAACATGAGGAAGAAGAGGAGGAGGGTAAGGGTGACAAGGGAGCAGGAGGAGGAGGGGACGGAGGAAGAGGACAATGAGGGGAATACGGAGAAGGGGGACGAGGATGAGGAAGGGGGAGCAGGGAGCAGGGAGGATGGATAGGAGGAAAAAGGGGGGGAGGGGACGGGGAGGGAGCGGGGGATGAACGGGAGGAGGAGAATAACAAACATGCTGGGTGGGGGGACGAGAAGGAACAAGAAAGATGAGAGAAATGACGAGGAGAAATGTGAATCAGTGAGCAGAGAACAGGGAGGATGGAGGACTTGAAGGGGAGTGGAGGGGCGGGAAAGGAGGGACGAGGAGGAGATGGAGGAGGAGGAATGAGGAGGATCAGAACCTGGCGGAGAAGGAGGAGGGAGAGGCAGAACAGGGATGCGGACAAAGAGGACGAGGAGAAAGAGGAGAGGGAGAAGCAGATGAGGAGGGACGGAGAAATACGAAATACTGAAAAGATGACAAGGCGGGTGAGGATTGTCCGAATCGCCTTTTTGTCAAACGCAAACGATGGGGAACGAGGCATCCTGGCCACCACCATGCCGCAGTAGACTGTGCCTGATGCAGTGAGATCACCTACCTCACTTCGGGATCTTGTGCGCCAGGATGCAGAATCCCTGAACGCAGTGTGTAGAGCTATTGCAGTTCGCCGTTCTCCCTCTGGGGCTTTCCCAACTCTGTGCTGTCTTCACCCAAGACCCGATACACCACATCAATTCTGACACGGGCGAATAATTGCATGGATATCCTCTGCACATTTTGTTATCCCTGCCCTCCAGCATTACGGACACAATGTGCTGGCACTTCTTCCCTCTGCAACTTCCCCACCCCTCTGCAATCTGCGTCAAAGATCTGATCCACCAGAACACGTCCACCACGTTGCAGCAATCCGATGCATGCCGACTGCATCGTGCTCCCCTACGAACCCTGATATGTTTGCACTCCCGCATTTCGGTGTGGGGGAGGACAGCTGAGAGGACACACGACTCTTCCGAGGGGCGGGAGTGCAAGAGGGGGGATTCAAGGCCCGACAAGTATACCACTGCTCCCCCCTGCCTTCGGCATTTGTCATCTGCCCCTTTTCATGTCTGCGGCAAGGGCACCATTGCCATAATTGGCGACAGGAAGAGGATGTTGTCGAACCAGAACCAGCGCGTGTTCCTGCCGAGAGGCTGGACTCGGCTACTCGCGGGGAGTAAAGCATGGCACCTCCTTCGCCTCATCCTCGACGAACAAAGGAAGAGATAAACATAACATGTCGGAGGTCCGCGCTCATTTCTTTGATCGGCGCTGGACCCCCACCCCTGGCGCGCGGAGGGCGCCATGGGGCGACGCCGGAGGCGCCGCCAGGAGGGCCCAGCGCCGATGCAAGAGATCTGCGCGGACGACCGAGACGTCCTGTTTATGAGGTTTTTTCCCACTCGATCAAAGATCTCATCGAGCACAGTGGGCGGCTGTGACTACCTACCAGACCACCCCAACCCAACCCGAAGACCCGAATTTCGGGTGGGGGGGGGTAACGGGTTCCATACGTGTTTTTTCCATGTTCCCCGACCCCCCCCCACTGGAAATGGAGGGCAGATTGAGGCCTTCGGGTTGGGTTGGGGTGGCTTGGTGGGTGGTGAGGCTGGCAGGCTTGCGGGTGCTCTGGCGCGGTCATAGGCGCAGACAAATGGGCAGACGAGAGTCCCGAGGCGGCGCCTCTGGACTCTGTCCGGGGAGCCAGCCCGTCCGAAGCCCCAGCCCGGCCTTGCTTCCAGGCCCGGGGAGCAGGCTGAGATTAGGCCGGGCAGGTCCTCCACCTGGCGGATCTTGGCCCCCCAGTAGTCCAAGAACTTTCGAACACTTAGAAAGTAACAAGGTGTACTCCTCCTGTAGAGGGACATGCCCGAGTTCAGGCCAGAACTCTGACAGCCCAAGCTTCCCAGAAGGCCTTGCTGGCCGGGCGAGGAGGGCCCGAGAAACCCTTGGCGTCGAAGGGAAGATCACGACGGGCACATTTTTGTTGCCTGCCTCCGCCCCCGGGGGACCCTCACCAGGCCCAGAGGCCGTCAACAAGAATGTGCTCGGGATGCAAAGCCTCCTCCTCCTCCTCCTGCTGCTCCCTCCTCCTGATCCTCATTCTCCTACTTACTTTCCTCCCCCTCCTCCTCCTCCGCCTTCTCCTCCTCCTCCTGGGGTCGAGACCTCTGCGGGTCAACGTTGCGAAAGAATCAGGACGTCGGGGGCATTGGTCTGCACACCGCCTGGCCAGAGCCCTGGAGCAAGAAAACATCCCGCAAGAGGCCAGCGGCCAGACCTGCAGAAAGGCCGAGCTCCGTTTGGATAGCTCGTAGGGTTGTCCTCCTGCCCAAAGCCTCCACCAGAAGAAGATCTAA
>CAUYUJ010016008.1:192889-235389 GCA_963575745.1 Prorocentrum cordatum | reverse complement strand
TGTGTATATACATGTAAGTACATACATACATACATACATACATACATACATAAATGCATGCATGCATGCATGCATACATACATAGATACATGCATACATACATACATGCACACAGGAGAGAGCTACATATCGAACTCGTGAACCACCAAACATTGCCAAACTAACAGAATCACCTAACATTCGACGCGCGACACGGTAAGACAGGACCCGTGCAATAATTCGAGATGTGTGCTGGGGTAGCGAACGCGGGTGGTATGTCGATGTGTGTGTGCGTATGTGCATATACGAGTATAGTTGATGTATGTATATATATATATATATACATACGTGTATATATACATATATATGTACATCTGTACATGTGTGCAATATACACATACACAGGTGTGTATATCATCTGGGCACCCGAAGATCAACTGGTTGAAACAACATTGCGTTCACCATCCCACCCACCTGAGCTGTAGTCCCAGAAGCTGCGGGCCCCGAGTTGCATTCCCTTCACAAGCCATCGCAGCAAATATCAATACACTTTGCAATCTCTACGACGGCTGGAAGTCCCGGTAAGTCATCATTTATCTGCCTCACCAGACCATGTGTACACATAGATGTAGACGTGGTGGATATATCACGTGTACAAAAACGAGTGGCTCCAACATGAGCTGCTCTAGGTAGTTCGACTGCCAATGCTACGTGCACTGGTGCTACAACGATGCCTTGCCAATCATCAGCCAGGCATTCTACCAGTGTACATGCGCTGCGACACAGTGCCGCCCTCGCGCGGCCTCGCCCCGCCCGCCTTCGCGACGGAAGCCTGAAGCGACTCCCCAGTGGGGATCACCTGGTGCTCACACCCCAAGCCCCCCACCCTCCAATGGCATGGAATCCGCCACCCAGCCCCCCGGTGCGCCAGGGGGCGTAAGTATTGCGCTGGCAGGCCAGAAGTTGAGGAAGCCTTCTTCGCCGAAGGAGGCGGCTCCAGGACCGCCCAGGACCGCCCCCAGACGGCCCCAAGACGGCCCACCATACCCACCCCGAGCTGGCAGCAAGGCGCCGCGAGCCTTAGGACGGGCATGTCCTCCTACAGGCGGATTCTGGAGGAAAAATAACAACGGCCCAGACACGTTTTAAACACCAATCTAAAATAATAGGAAAATCGTCCCCTGACCATGTTTTGCCCGTTCTTGAATTTTCCTCCTGTATAGGGACGCGCCCGCCCTAAAGCTGGCCGGCCCCAGGACTCTCACGGGCTACCCATCTTCGGCTGCTCAAGCATGGGGGCCTGACGGATGGGGCCCCGCAGTAGACACATACGATAAGCAATCCTGCTACAAGAAATCTTGAGGAGGAGGAAGAGGAGGAGGAGGGGGAGGAGGAGGAGGAGGAGAAGGAGGAGGAGGAGGAGGAGGAGGAGGAGGAGGAGGAGCATGAGCAGGGGGGGGAGGAGGAGGAGGGAGGAGGAGGAGGAGGAGGAAGAGGAGGAAAGGGGGGATCATCGGTCTTTAGATGGCCCTGAGGTGCCCCGGAGCTTCTGCGAGCCCTGGGGCCACCCTGGGGGGGCAAGAGAAAGTTGCAGCGGGAGCCGGGGCGCCAGCTGGATCGCCAGCAGGAGGGCGCATCAAGGCCCTGGAGAGGGGGAGAGGGAAGAGTGACGCTGGCCCATGGGAAAGGCACGGCGACCCGCCCGCCAGCAGCGAGAGAGTTCCGCTGCTGGCCGAACCAGCACTCGAGATGGAGGTGAATGCCTGGAGAGGGGACAGATGCTTGCCGAAAAGGAGAGGGGGAAGAACCAGACATCTTCCGATATGATCATTGAAATCCGCGGCACCGAGAAGCCCCCAGCCCCTTCGCCGGGGGACCTTTTCGTCCCCGCGTCCATTCTCGACGATGGCCCCGGGGCCCGATGACGGGCCCTGGAGGCCGAAAGCGCTCGAACGAAAGCCACTACTCGGAAATCTCGGGAGGGAGAAGTCGGCATGGGGCAAGGCGAAGCCAACACAGAGACAACATTGGACCAGGATGAATCGGGGATCTCTGAGAGATCCGGCGGTTCTGGAGGATGCAGATCGGGCGCCGCGGCGTTTCCAGAGCGGCCCGGGACGCGCTGAGAGCGTTCTGGAACCGTCTGTAACGCTTATCCCTGTCTTGGGGAGGGGGGGGGTCTGGTTGAGCAGGGACTGTCCGTCCTGGCACTCCTAGAGGCCTGCCACGACATGTTCTTAGAACAGAAAATGTTATAATAATGCAAACAATGTGCAGAGAACATAGAGGCCCGATGTACTAGAACAAGACAGTCCCAGCCAGAAATATTCTAAGAACCTTTCGGGCAAGCCACACAAAAAGTATAAGAACATTCTTTTATGAAGGGCAGCGATAGGGGGGGATAGGCAATGGGGGGAAGTATCGACCTGGAATCGGCGATACATCGCCGATAGATGGACGATAGGCCTCCGATAGTGATCCCGCACGTTTCTGGCCAGGTTGGGGTCATCGGGCCCCTATCGGCGATAGATGGGCGATTGGGGACCGACGCATCCCCCCAAAATGCCAATCCCCCCTTATCGTTGCCCCCGAGCCTGTAGGCAGGCCAGGACGCTTCGCCACTGCTTGACCTGGACAGAGGAAGGAAAAACGGCATAAACATAAACGTTTGCGATTGCTGGAGCGCGCTCGTCGAAGGTCCCAAGAAGGGCCTGGCCTCGCGTTCTCGGGTGGGGGCCGCTCGAATCGACTAGACTCGCAGCAGAAAAAACGCCACAATCACAAACTTTTGGCGCTCCGCGCGGATTTCGTGGATCCGCGCTGGACCCCCCTCCCTGGCGCGGAGGGGCGGCGCCGGAGGCGCCGCCGAGGGGCCCCCCGCGCGGACCCGAGGAATCCGCGCGGAGCGCCACAAGTTTATGTGTATGCCTTCTTGCCTTCTTCGGGCCTGGGCAGGCCAGGACGCTCCGCCACTGCTCGACCTGGGTGGGGAAACCAACATGTACCAATACCGCCACTCCCTGGACCTCTCCGGGGAGCGTTCTGACCAGGATCTCGATGCGAATCCAGCGGTGGCGACGAGGGCCTCCCAGGAGGCCCGAAAAGGGAAAAGCGAGGCAAGGGGAGCGATGTGGGTATCTTTTCCTGCTCTGACTGGAGAGGTCCAGGCGTTTGGTTAAGAGCCTGCCAGATCCTCATCCATCTCCTCCTCCTCCTCCTCCTCCTCCTCTTCTTCTTCTTCTTCTTCTTCTTCTTCTTCTTCTTCTTCTTCTTCTTATTATTATTATTATTATTATTATTATTATTATTATTATTATTATTATTATTATTATTATTATGATTATGCTTCTTTTGCTTATTCGAATTATTATTCTTCTGCTTCTTCTGCTTCTTCCTCCTCCTCCTCCTCCTCATCCTCCTCCTCCTCCTCCTCCTCCTCCTCCTCTCTCCTCCTCCTCCTCCTCCTCCTCCTCCTCCTCCTCACCCTCCTCCCTCCTCCTCCTCCTCCTCCTCCTCCTCCTCCTCCTCCCTCCTCCTCCTCACCTCCTCCTCCTCCCTCCCTCCCTCCCTCCTCCCTCCCTCCCTCCCTCCCTCCCTCCCTCCCTCCCTCCCGCCCTCCTCCTCTCCTCCTCCTCCTCCTCCCTCCCTCCCCTCCCTCCCTCCTCCCTCCCTCCCTCCCTCCCTCCCTCCCTCCTCCCTCCTCCCTCCCTCCCTCCCCCTCCCTCCCTCCTCCCTCCTCCCTCCTCCCCTCCTCCTCCCTCCTCCCTCCTCCCTCCTCTCTGGAAGACCAAATGGTGAGCTTGACGTTGCCCACCATCTCCATGCTCACCGGGGCGCTCCGCGGCTGCACGGCAGCGGGAGGCCCTGCGCCGCGCGGAGGAGGAGGAGGAGGAGGAAGAGGAGGAGGAGAGAGGAGGAGAAGGAGGAGGGGGAGGGGGAGGAGGAGGAGGAGGAGGAGGAGGAGGAGGAGGAGGAGGAGGAGGAGGAAGGAGAGGGGAGGAGAGGGAGGGAGGAGGGAGGAGGGAGGAGGGAGGAGGGAGGGAGGAGGGAGGAGGAAGGGAGGAGGGAGGGAGGGAGGGAGGGAGGGAGGGGAGGAGGAGGAGGAGGAGGAGGAGGGAGGAGGGACTCCCCGGTCGCGCCAGGGTGTGGAGGGGGGGTCTGGCTTCGGCCAGGCTCGTGGGGAGTCCTGCTCTGTCCCCCTTGGGCAAGGGGACTGGGGGGAGCAGGCCTGGCTACCCATGCGCGGTAACACGCGCCGTGTGCCCCGCACGGTGACGTGGGGTAGCCTGTGTCCCCTGGTGCAGGAAGAACCAGGGAGGCATGGGGGCCGCCCGCCTGCGGCGGGTTGGTGGAGCTCCTGATGCTCCACGTGGTGAGCCTGGCGCCTCTTCCTTTTCGCTTCTTTTCTCTTCTTCCCCCCTCCCCTCCCCCCCTCGGGCCCCGTCGGCGCTGCGGCCGCCTGCTCCAGGCGGTCGCGGGGTGGGCAATGCCCCACCCTGCCGCTGTCTCGCGTGGTGTCAGGAAGTCACCACGCTGAGACAGCGGCCCCGCGTTGGGGCGGAGACATCGTGTCCGCCTCCTATGTTTTGCCCAGGGAGGCGAGGAGCACCGCCGAGCCGACGCCCTGTCGCTCGAGCCCCTGGGCGAGGGAGGGGCCCGCCGGGGCGGAGCTCCCGAGCCCCAGCCCCCTCGGCACGCTGGCCACAGCGCCCGAGAGAGGCGAGGCCGCAAAAGGCGGCCACGAGGCGCGCGCCGACCGCGCGCGGGGGGGGGGCAGAGGGCCGCGGGGCGCGAGCCGAGAGGCGGCCGCGCGCGGCGGCCACGCGGCGCGCCCTCGGCGACGGGCCTCGGAGGCGCCGCCGGCCGCCGCGCCCACGAGGCAGCCATGGGACGCACAGAGACAGACTAATACTATAACGCACGACGACGACGACGACGACGACGACGACGACGACGACGACGACGACGACGACGATGACAACGACGGCGACGGCGACGACGACGACGATGACAACGACGGCGACGGCGACGGCGGCGGCGACGGCGACGGCGACGGCGGCGGCGGCGATGGCGGCAGCAGCGGCGCACAGAGACATACTACTACCCTCGTCAAAATTAACCTCAACAGTTGCTGGCACGTCATTTCGATTTCGGCGCGCCCCTCCATGTCGACACGCCGCCCCTTCAATGTCGGGGCGAGGGCAGAGACAGTCTGGCCGAAGTGGACTCGAAAGTTTGACGTCGACCGACATTGGAGGGGCGGCGCATGCAAGTACCCCGCACTCATCGATACTCGGCCCCAGATCTGCCGACAAGCAGTTCAACCACGTCAGACGATTTTGAGATTAATTTTGACGAGGGTTGTAATACTACATTGAAGGGGCCCTGGGACACACAAACAAATGCACACAAATAAAGAGATGCCGCAGATTCTCCCCTATGTTCTGGGTTTCTGTCTGCCCCCCACTTCCCATATGTTCCCATATTTTCCGGGGAGTCGACGATTCATTGTGTCTGTGCGTGCTTTTTCCCTCCTGATATGTCCGCCTTGGAGGCGCGCGTCCGACCCGAACATATGGTATACCCATCTTGTAGTATATCGCTTCTCGAGCGGTGTGGCCAGAAAGCGCCCGCCACGACGCATCTACTAGAAGATTTCTCGGTGCGCGCGTCGCCCCTGGGGGGGCGACGAACACATAGTACACGTGTGTTGGGGGGACGCCGAAGCCATGGCGGGGGGGGCAGGAAGAGGACAACAAAGTGGAACCCCTCCGTTTTCGACCCCGTGTTCGCCCCCCCCCGCCGTTCCCCCCAGACTCTCCAAGGTGGCATCCGGCCTGCTGGAGGCCACTGGGGGTTCCGCGTGTTTCGCCCTTTCGAGCCCGTGCTCCCGAATGCTCAGTGTCAGCTTGGAACTGAAGGGGAATGGGGGAGCAGAGCCAAGGGTTCCACGTTTTCTCGTCCCATCTACGGGCCCACCATCGGAAGAGGCGAAGTCCAGTCGGAGTCCCAGCAGACTCAGCGCCGTGGCTCCGACAGGACCTGCTCCAACTGGACTTGTCGTCGCACTAGGGGGGGGGGGCTGAGTCCAGCTGGAGGCTCTCCAGATGGAGCTCATTGGCTCCAGCTGGGCTTGCTCCAACTGGACCTAGCTTCGCCTTAGCTTCGCCTGACACCACCCCAGCTTATGATTATGCCGACGCCAGGCCACGCAACTTACGACCCGTAGAAGCAGAACTGCTTGTGGACATGGTGGTAAATAGTGCCCGTGACTGTTATTATGCGCAACGCTGGGAGGCCTGGGAGTGTGTCGGTGCCCCCCGCCTCCGACGGCATTGTCTGCGCGTGACGCTGTCCCCCGAAGCCTTCGACGCGAGTGTCTCGTGCAGGGCCGTCTTCTGATCACCCCAGGGGCCAACGCGGAGCTCCAGGAGCCCCAACAACAAGCAGCAGCTCGTTCTGCTTCGATCGGCTGCGCGCAAGGAGTGCCCTGAAGGGGCCCTTGGACACACACACACACACATATATATATATATATATATACATATACACACAAATTTGACGATTCCCCATATCTTCCCATATTTTCTAGGTTTCTGTCTTCCCCCCACTTCCTGTTTTCCCATATTTTCTGGGGAGTCGACGATTAATTGTGTCTGTGTGTGTGTTTTTTCCTCCTGATGACCCTGGGTAAGAGTGACTTTTGGTGCGCGGCTTTTGGGGGGTCGCAGGGGGCCAAACACAAGCGCGCAAGACGCCACTGCCGCCTCGCGTTCGGAGATCGGGGGACCCCAGTGGGCCGGCACCAAAAGTCGCTCTGGCGAAAGGTCACTCTTACGTCTAGTCGGTTCGAGCGGCCCCCACCCGAGAACGCGAGTAGAAGAAGAAGAAGAAGAAACATCTGCATACAAAAAAACATAAGCTTTTGGCGCTCCGTGCGGATTTCTTGGATCCGCGCCGGACCCCGCCTCCCTGGCGCGCGGAGCGCGCCAGGGGCGGTGCCGGAGGCGCCGCCGGAGGGGGCCCAGCGCGGATCCCAGAAATCTGCGCGGAGCGCCAAAAGTTTATGCGTGTGGCGTTTTCTCTGCTGCGAGTCTGGTCGATTCGAGCGGCCCCCACCCGAGAACGCGAGGCCCAGCCCTTCTTGGGCCCTTCGACGAGCGCGCTCCACTACTCGCAATGTAACTACTCGCAAATGGCCTGGATCCCCCGCGAGGGATCTACTGTACATTACATCAGAGCAGACATGTTTTTTTTCGGACGTTTGCGAATAGGCACTTCGGCGGTGGACACACCTCCCTTTGATGGACCTCCCCTCAGCGAAAACGGCCCGGGGCCGAAACCGACGGACCTGGACCCGCAGAAATCACGGCCGCGACGCCCTCTCGCGGACCGAAAGCGGCCAACTCCTGAATCGACGTGTCAGGGCAGGAAGTCTGCCCACCCCCGATGGGGGGGATGGGGGAGGGGGGGAAGGAGGACGATACTGAATGGGGCCCTGGGACACACAAATAGCAGGACTCCCCCCATTGTCCCATATAGGCCCTCATGGGTCCTGGGCTTGTGTCTTCCCCCCCCACTTCCCACATTCTCCCCTACTTCCTGGGGAATCGGCGACGAATTCACTAATCGACGTGTCAGGGTACTCCAGATTTCGTAATAAAGGGAGGGGGGTCTCATTTCGGGGGGGGGGGTCTCTTCCAGGCTATCTTGGAGGGCCTGGGGGGGTCTGGGGACGATGTTTTGGAGGGTTCTCCCACGGGGGGGGTCTAGGGCCTCTTCTCGGGGTCTGGGGACGACCCCCTCCCACGGGGGGGGTCTAAATCTTCTCGTCTGGCAGGGTTGAGACCCCCTCCCTTTTATTACGAAATCTGGAGTAGGAGGTCTCTCCGCCCCCGAGCACTCTGCGAGCAGCGGCGCGCGCTCGGCGAGCCCCGAGCTCGCCGCTCCTCTCTGAGGCGGCCGCCAGGCGGGACCCCCTCGAGGAGCCCACGCCCCCCTTACAATAACTAAGGGGCCGCGCGGCCGCGGCCCGCCCGGTGAGAGCCCGCGGCGGCCGCCCGACCTGCCGGGCGGGGACGTACCCTGACCTTCCAGGGAGCTATCTTTTAGCACCGGAGAGCTATTGTTTAGCACTGGGGTCGGTTTTTAGGTCGGGTGCTATCTTTTGGCCCTCCTGGAAGGTCAAGGTAGGGGAACGAATAATGACATAAGCATAAAAACTCGGAGGTCCGCGCGGATTTCTCGGATCGGCGCTGGGGCCCCTCCGGCGGCGCCTCCGGCGCCGCCCCTGGCGCGCTCCGCGCGCCAGGGAGGGGGGTCCAGCGCCGATCCGCGAAATCCGCGCGGACCTCCGAGTTGTTATGTTTATGCCATTTTTTTTGTTCCCCTAGGAAGGACCACATCCCCAGACCCCCTCGGGCAATGAAAAAAAATCAGAGCGGGCAGGTGTTCCGCAGTCTCGGCCTCTGGAAGCCCTCGCCAGCCCATCGGGGCCGGCAAGAAACGGCTCGGGATAAAAAAAAAAAAAAAAAAAACATCCAGGGGAATGGGTCCAGACCTCTCAGGGTCGCGCGCTATGCCAAAGGCATGACGTCGGGGATCTGGGCCTCGATTTGGACACCCGAGATGGGTACGGAAAGAATGGGCACTATGCCCAACAACCAATGTTGTCCCAAACCAACAGCGGCCGCTGTTGGGCGGGCGGCCTCCTGTCTCGGATGGACACAGGCCGCGGCGGCGTGGACAGCGAGCCCTGTTCAAACTGAACAAGATCCGCTGTTGGGCATTGTACCCATTCTTTCAGTACCCATTTCGGGCGTCCAGATCTGAGGGTCGGCGCTATGCCAAAAGCATGACGTCGGGGATCTGGGCCTCGAGGCCTTCGCTGCGCCGGAGGCCTGGGGGCGGCCCATGAGGAGCGGGCCAAGCAGCAACCTGGACATCCCAGCGCGTCCACGTGTCCGATCCCTGACCTTCCAGAGAGCTATTTTTTAGCACTGGAGACCTAAAAACCTAAAAAACTAAACGAAACAGCCTAAAACCAAGACGTAGAATAGCTCTGGGATAGGTTCTTAGGTCGGGTGCTATTTTTTAGCCCTCCTGGAAGGTCAGGGATGCGTGGACCCCCAGGAGGTCTGGGCCGCGTCCTTCGGGCCGGCTCTTCAGCCCGAGCCATCTTTTGGCGGTTCCGGGGCCCGTTGGCCAAATCACCCCTCACCGACGATTTCGGGTAAAGCTCCGGACGAACCGGTCGCGACCGAAATTCGGCCTCTGGTCGCAAAGCTCCAGAACGAGCGAATCGTCGACGACTTCAAGACCCTCGCTTGGGTCCCGACGCGCCGTCACGTCGTTACCGCAATGCGACCCCCTCCAGTCGCGACCGAAATCTGGCGCGACCGAAATCCGATGCCGAGCATTTCCGGTCGCGGATCGGGGCTGGACAGAACCCCCTTTAGCAAAACGTGGTTTAGTGAAAACGACTTCGGGCCCTAACCTGGCGGGCGCAAGCCTGGAAAGTGACGGCCGCGGCGCCCTCTCGAGAACCGAAAACGGACACTTCACCAATCGACGTGTCACTGTTGGGGGTTCTGCCCACCCCCGAGCGGATGATCTGGGCGAGGGCCCTCGACGGCCGAAGGTGGCCCCAAACCGGGGCCGCTCCAATTTTTGCCCGGAGCGTCGGTTCTGTGGCATCGTCTCGGAGGACCTCGTCTGCCCCATTCGCGCCTCGATGCGCGTCGAATCCGCATCGAACCCGTGTCGACTCCGCATCGACTCCGTGTCGGATCGAAGGATTGATTGCAACGAAGGATTGCAAAAAAACCTTCGTTGAACGAAGGATTGCAAAAAACCCTTTGCAATCCTTCGAAGGTTGTTTTGCAATCCTTCGTTTTTTTGCAATCCTTCGTCGAATCCGCACTCAGCCCACGTCGGAGCACAAGGAAAGACTGCCGCTGACAGGACCCGAAAACTTCCCCCGAAGCTGCCAAGCACAAGAAACGGGGGGCAGGAACGAGGAGGGAGTGCGGAGGAGCGAGGAGGCCAGAGCGAGGAGGGAGGGGAGGGGAGGGGAGGCAAGCCAGGTGCGCGCGCGTCATATCTGACGTCCTACCCCTCCCTACCATCCCTTACCATGGCGCTGATTTTCTCTATCCGCGGACTAGTGGGTGGTGGTGCGCGTGCGTGCGTGCGTGCGTGCGTGCGTGCGTGTGTGCGTGGTTGTGGTGGTGGTGGTGGTGGTGGTGGTGGTGGTGGTGGTGCTGGTGGTGGTTGTAGTGGTGGTGGTGGTGGTGGTGGTGGTGGTGGTGGTGCTGGTGGTGCTGCTGCTGCTGGTGGTGGTGGTGGGTGGGTGGGTGGGTGGGTGGGTGGATGGTTGGTTGGTTGGTTGGTTGGTTGGTTGGTTGGTTGGTTGGTTGGTTGGTTGGTTGGTTGGTTGGTTGGTTGGTTGGTTGGTTGGTTGGTTGGTTGGTTGTGTGTGTGTGGTGTGTGTGTGTTGTGTGTGTGTGCGTGCGTGCGCGTGTGCTGTGGCATGGCACGGGAAATGACGCCAGCGCTGCAGCGGGAGCACGAGTCGAAACGGGCGGAAGCGCGGAAATGAGGCCAGCGCTGCAGCGGGAGCACGATTCGGAACGAGCGGAAGCACGGAAATGAGGCCAGTGCTGCAGCGGGAGCACGATTCGGAACGAGCGGGACCCGAAAATGAGGCCGGCGCCTCGGCGAGAGCAGCATTTTGAAAAAAAATGCAGGCGAAAACCCAACTCCCGGGAATCCTGTGTGTAAAAAAACAGGACACGCGGGGGGGGTCGGCTACTTTCAGGCCGCCATCGGGGGAAGAGGGAGAGTAGTATTCATATTAAGTAATTGTGGAGGGGAGGGGAGGGGAGGGGAGGCCAGAGCGAGGAGCGAGGAGGGAGGGGAGGGGAAGGGAGGGGCGCAGGGAGGCGGAGGCCAGCTCGAGTGCCATCTACGGAGTGTTCAGTCCGGCCAGGCGAAATGCGCGGGATCGCTCACGCACCCCAGAGGGAAAAAGAAACTACAAACACAAAAAAGAGGAAGCCTACAGAGGAAGAAAAACTACAAAGACACAAAGAACACCCCGGAGGAAGAAACAACTACAAAAGAAAAAACTACAAAAGAACTACAACAACTACAAAAAACCCAGCGGGAAGAAGAAACTACAAAGACACAAACTTTCGACGGTCCGCGCGGATTTCTTGGCTCTGCGCTGGACGCTGGGCGCAGGTGTTCCACATTCTCGGCCTCTGGAGGCCCTTGCCGCCAGCCCTCGGGGCCGTCCAAAAACGGTTCAGGATGAGAAAACATCCAGGGGAATGGTTCGAGACCTCTGTGGGTCGGCGCTATGAAAAAAACATGACGTCGGGGATCTGGGCCCAGAGGGAGGAAGAAACTACAAAAACACAGACTTTCGACGGTCCGCGCGGATCTCTTGGATCTGCGCTGGGCGCTGGACCCCCCTGCCGTCGGCGGAGCGCGCCATGGGGCGGAACCGGAGGCGCCGACCGGGGGGCCCAACGCACGTCCAAGAAGTCCGCGAGGAGCTCCATCGCGGACCTTCTGACCCAAAAGAGGAGGAGGAGGAGGCGGAGGAGGAGGAGGAGGAGGAGGAGGAGGAGGAGGAGGAGGAATAGCCACGTAGCACCCCGCAATTGCAGGTAAGAGTGAGGGGGCGGGTAAATCCAGACCCGGCTGAGTCAGGACCTTCCAGAGAGCTATTTTTTAGCACTGCAGACCTAAAAACCTAAAA
Organism: Prorocentrum cordatum; assembly: GCA_963575745.1. Lineage (NCBI taxonomy): Eukaryota > Dinophyceae > Prorocentrales > Prorocentraceae > Prorocentrum > Prorocentrum cordatum. The sequence continues at coordinate 223,643 of CAUYUJ010016008.1, read as the reverse complement.
AGCTGAGCGAAACAGCCTAAAACCAAGACGCAGAATAGCATTGGGATAGGTTAGTAAGTCGGGTGCTACTTTTTAGCCCTCCTGGAAGGTCAAGGTTCTGACCTGGGTCAGCCCAGACCCGGTTCAGTCAGGCCCTGCAGGATCCGGCAAAACATCAGGCAGGATCCTGCCTGCACCTTCAAGCCCGGGTCAGGGCGCCCTGGGCCTTGCACGATCATGATGAATGATCCGACGCTCTGGCTGACCCGCGTTGGCGCTGAACCCCCGTCTCCTGAGCCCAGGCTCCAAAAGTTTATGTGTCTGCTTAGTCAGGTTGGGCATGTCCTCCTACAGGCGGACTTTCGAAGACATGCCAAATAGTCAAACAATGTTCAAACATAGTCAAAACAAATAGTCGAAACATCCTGCCCAGACCATGCTGTATCTAGTTGTGAACGCTCCCCCTGTATCGAGGGACGTGCTCGACTCCACGTCTGCACCGGCCCCCGTCTCTTGAGCCCCGACACTCCCTCGGGGATCTTCTGACCCGGGTCAACCCAGACCCGGGTCAGCAGGAAACCAAAAACTGCAATGCAAAACAAAACAACTGCAACGCAGGGCTTCGCAAACCCGGGTCAGCCAATAGGCGCGGCCGCCCCGCGGCCACGAGCGGCTCGCTAACCCGGGTCAGCCAGAGGGGGTCTTCGCAGGATCCTGCAGGATCCGGTGCCCTGGCTGACCCCCGTTTGCATTGACCCCCGTCTCCTGAGCCCCGACGCTCCCCAGGCTCACGCGCACGCCGCTCCTCCCTCGGGGACGGACAGACCTCCCTTTAGTAAAACGTGGTTTAGTGAAAACGACCTCGGGCCCAAACCTGGCGGGCGCAAGCCTGGAAAATAACGGCCGCGGCGCCCTCTCGAGAACCGAAAACGGACAATTCACTAATCGACGTGTCACTGTTGGGGGTTCTGCCCACCCCCGACCCAACTGTCCAACGGTCGCGCGTCTCCGAGGGATCACGATCCCCTGCGAATGACACCGCGCTCGCGTCCTCGAGGCCACGCTCCTCCTGAAAAGTGTACAGTCGAGGCGTTGACCTAAGGAACCCTAAATAAGGAACGAGGCCCCATTTTTTCCACAAGTTAAACTTCGATTCCCGATCGAAAACTTAAAACACGGAGCCCCCCCCAACGAAAAGGGTTCCTTCTTCAGGGCCCCGACTGTACTCGACGCTCGCGTGCCCCAGGCCTCGATCCTCTCCCAACTATCTCAAACGACGTGTCACTGTTGGGGGTTCTGTCCACCCCCGACTCCCCCCCCCCCCACAGCGCCCGCGAGATCCCCTGGCGGCGGGGCGAGGCGAGGCCGCCCCCCCCCCCCCGGGGAAGCCGCGAGCACGCGGGGGGCCGCGGCGGCCGCCCGGGGCGGCGAGGGCCCCCCACCCGCCCACCCTGGAGGGGGCCAGGGACACGCAAATAAGTACACACAAATAAGAGGATTCCCCTATATCCTCCTATCTATATATATATATATACATATATATATATATATATACATATATTTGCGCCCACGATCGGGCGGGCGGCGCTGGTGCCTGAGGCGCACGGCTCAGGGGCGCGTCGGCCCGCATAGGGGTCTGCGCACTCGGCTGGCATGACGGGCGGTCGCGGCACGGGAAAAAAGGGCGCTGCGATGACCGGCGCTCGCGGTCGGGAAAAAGATATATATATATATATATATATATATATATATCTCTCTCTCTCTCTCTCTCTCTCTCTCTCTCTCTCTCTTCCTCTTCCTATATCTTTATAAGCCCGGGCGGGGGGAAAACCCGTCCCCCCCCCCCCCCCCCCCCCCAAAAGCGGACTTCCGGGATCTGGGGCTCCGGGGCCCTCCGGACGGGCCTCGGAGCGGCCCCCTGGGCCTCGCAGGGCGTTTCGCCAAGCCTTCCCAGTACCCGAAGACGGCCCCAGACGGGTTCCAGGCGTTCTGGCGCGCTCCCGAAACGACCCCAGAGAACCCCAATACGGTCCACGACGACGCCCACGAAGCCGTCATACCCCCAAAGATCGCTCCGAAACGTACCAAGAGGCCTCCACGAGCACTCCCAAGAAGGACCGAAGAGGCAAAAATCTATGATGTTCCATTGGTTTTTGGTGAATTTTGGGGTTATCCTCTTTTCGGCTTCCCGACGCTCCAAGACGGCGGTCTTCTGGGCGTCCGAAGCCGCCTGAGAGACTACAAAATCGCCCCACAACTATCCGAAAGGGCTTCCAGGCAGTCCAAGACAGCCCCAAAACGGCACAACAGGGGTCCAAGATGGCGCTAAGAGTGCCCCATGGCGGCCCAAGATGGCCCGAAGACACGCTCTGAAGCATTCCAAATCGTGACCCAGTCATTCAGGGAGACCGCGGTTGGAGGCAGGGTGGCCCGAGAAAGCCCCCAGAGGACCCCAGAACATGCCCAGGAGGCCTCCAAAAGGCCTTGAGAAAGCATGAGAAATTTGGTGAGGCCCCCAGAAACTCTCCAAGGAGGAGCCTCCGCAAAAAGAACTGAGGAGGATGGGGAGAATGTGCAGGGTATGGCGAGAGTGAAGAAACAGAAGCATTAAGAAAGGGTAACGAATAACATTATGATAACGACGATGCCGGAAAAGGCAACAAGGAGTTATCGCTAAATTGCCGGTTTGACCTTCCTGCCATCCCGCCTGCAATCCGAACTTTATGGGCCAAGGTGCATGGCGCGAAGCGCCAATGCAGTCTTGTATGTATGTATATATATATATATATGTGTGTATGTATATATATATATATATATATATTCTGGGTTTCTGTCTTCCCCCCACCTCCCATATTTTCCCATAGTCTCCTGGGGAATCGACGATTGATTGTGTCTGTGTGTTCTATCTCCTCCTGGCACCCGCGGGGGGCCGCGGGCCGCGCGCTCGGAAGGGGGCGCCTTGTTGCGGACGCAGAGGCGCGCCCACACGTTGCTGGCGGAGGTGAAGCGGGCGAGCTGCGTCACGCCCTCGCCTGGGCGCGCGGGGGGGCGGTCTGCGTGGGCCAGCGCGCTCGCCGCGCCTCGCAGAGTATCCTCCTCCTCCTCCTCCTCCTCCTCCTCCTCCTCCTCCTCCTCCTCCTCGCGGCAGACGCAAGATATTGTCGGAAGCTTGCGAGTAGGCGTCGTCCCTACTCGCAAACTACTGAAGCATCCTGCGTTCGCCGCGGCATCATGGATCGTGAGACGCCCCCTCGGCGGATCCATTCCCTTCGCGAGCAGTTACCTCCTGCGAGTCGTGGAGCGCGCTCGGTGAGCTCGGGGATGAGAGACGAGCACTTCGGGCGGCGTGGGACGCAACAAAACAAGTGCCGGCAGGGAAGGACAAGCAGGGCCCATCCATGCTCGCGCCGTGGAAACAAAACAACAACAACAACAACAACAACAACAACAACAACAACAACAACAACAACAACAACAACAACAACTAGCACGCACGTGGGGACACTCCGTTCTCACCAGTGCCAGGGTTTTCATAGGAGGCGGGCAATACCCCCACTTTGTGGGGGGGCCGGTTCAAGCTCTACCAAATTTCCAAACGACTCTTCGCCACCACCCACACCCAGCTTCCCGCCCTATGACGTTCGGACACTTCACTTCGTGGCATGCGGACGACCGTGGCTACTATTCAGGGCCCCGCGGCCGACGACGACGGCGTGCGCGCGCGAAGAAAAAACGAATGTGTCCCGCATGGTATTATTTGACAGGGATGATGGCCCTGGCAGGTGCGCAACCGTTGTTGCAGAAGTTCGAAAAAGTTGCTCGCAAAAGCCCGTTTGACAGAAATGTTTAAAAAGTGTTGGGTTTCCTACGAATCCGCAAGAGCGCGCGGGATGAAATTTTGACATTTTTTTTTGAAAAACCATTGGTTTTTTGATGTTTTTATGTTAAAATCGCTACGAAAACTAAGGTTTTGGAAGGATTTCGTCTTGCGCGCGCGAATGTCCACTTTACCTTATTTTTTGCAAGGGATTCTTGAAGTTTGGTTATGTTAGAACAAGAAATGTCCACTTTAGCTTATTTTTGCAAGGGAAAAGCGGGGTAACAAAACAACCGGATCCGGACCAACCCGTTTTGCCTGAGACTTCCTCACGAAAATGATGAAAATGTGGCTGCGGCCTAGGCGCGGCGAGGGGGCCGTGCACCAGGGGTCCCAACAATAATTATTCTTTAGAAGTAATAATGTTCAACAACAACAACACCAACAACAACAACACCAACAACAACACCAACAACAACAACAACAACAACAACAACAAAAGCAACAGCAACAACAACGACAACAACAACGACGACAAAACCCAAACAAACATCCGGGCGGGAGGCGTCTGGCCGTGCTGGGGCCCCCTGATCCAGGAAGACAAGAGAGCGTGTCTGAATCATGTTGCGTACCGCGTGAGGCCCTCTCGATTTTCCACGCATCAGAATCGTGTGCTCGTCTTTGGCTTACGTCAGTCCTGGGGCCGGGCAAGGGCCCTAGAGGGCCTTTGCTGGGCCCCGGGACCGCCTGCAAAGAGACTCGGGATGAAAAACCTGTTCAGGGGAACGGGTCGGAACTTCAAGGGACCGCGCATGGAAAACAATCAGGGCGTCGAGCGTCTGGGGACGAGGCCCGAATCGGCGTTGAGCGAGTGGGGGGAAGCGCGAAGGAGAAGACCTTCTCAGAAGGCTCGGAAGTCCCCCGGCCTGCTGAGGAGTTGTCTGAGCCTTCCCCGAAGACAGAGCAGACTCCTCAGAAGGCGAGGGGGCTCCTGAGAGAAGTCCTGCCGACTTCTGGGAAGGCCTCCTCCTTCTCGCTTCCCCCCCTCGCTCGCCGCCGACCGAAACCCACACGGGCAGGGGCCGGGTCCCAGGGCACTCCGGGAGGAGGGCAGGAGAGCCCAGCATCGGCGATCGGCATGGCTCGGGTCGGCGGCAACCGGCGGCCAAGTCGGAAGAGAGCCGAGTCGGCAGACCTCGGCGGGCTGGTACGCCTGCAGGGAGACATCAGACCCCGAATCGGAATCCGAACTCGAATGATTCGAGTTCGGATTCCAATCGGAACCGAAATCCATCGACACAGGAGATTCCGATTGGACTCGATCGGACTCGGAATCCAATCGGAACCGGAATCCAGCGGCACCGAGTCGATTCGCATCGGCGGCAGCGAAAGGAGCCCTGAGGTTTTGGGGGGGGGGGGGAGGTAAAACAGGGCTGGGATCTGGATAAATCGCTCCAGAGCGTTCCGGAGCGCTCTCAGAGCGTTCCGGAACGCTCTGGAGCGGCCGCGGCGCCCAATACATCCTCCAAACCCGCCGATTCTCAGAGATTTCGAGTTATCCCGATCCGATTTTGTCCCGATCTCCACGTCGTTTTAGGAGGGGGGTCCCGGAGGAGGGCACGCGGGGCGAAGGGCGAGCAAAGGGGCCAGGTGCGGCCCCGGAGGATGCCCGCGGCGCTCCGGCCTCAGGCAGCAGCAGCAGCAACAGCAGCAGCAGCAGCAGCAGCAGCAGCAGCAGCCGCAGGCGGGAGTTCGGTCGAGACGGAGGAGGGAGGGAGGACCCTGACCTTCCAGAGAGCTATCTTTTAGCACTGGAGACCCTAAAAACCTAAAAAGCTGAGCGAAACAGCCTAAAACCAAGACGTCGAATAGCTCTGGGATAGGTTTTTAGGTCGGGTGCTATTTTTTAGCCCTCCTAGAAGGTCAGGGGAGAAGGGGGCGGTAGGCAGGCTGGGTGCGCAAGGTGCGCCCGCGCTCCATCTGACGTCCCAGCCCTCCCTTCGCTTCCCTTCCCGTGGCGCTGACTTTTCTGTCTACATCCGCGGACGCGTGGCATAGCCGACCTGCAACTCCAACAAAAAGACCGCATCGCGTTACGCGCAATCGGAAGAAAAGGGGAGCTGCGTGCACAGGAGGAGGAGGAGGAGGAGGAGGAGGAGGAGGAGGAGGAGGAGGAGGAGGTGGCGGGTGAGCAGGAGTATCAGCGGGAGGAAAGGGACGAGGACGAACAGCAGCAGCAATCGAAGCGGAAGGATGGGGAGGAACGGGAGGACCAGGGGAAGGCGGAAGAGGGGAAATGAGGGGGGGCGACAACGATGAAGACATACTCGGATTCAGGAAGAGTGGCCCACCCAGGGGACGAGACGAAGAGCAGCAGCAGGACCTGGAGCGGACGGAGCGGGAGCAACGGGAGGACCAGCGGAAGGCGGAGGAGGGGAAGTGAGGGGAGCGACCACAATGAAGCAAAACTCGGATCCACGACTTTGCGGCCCGAGCTGGGGCCAAAGCGCCATTCTGAACGAGGCCGACCCGAACATGAGGCCCACGCTGCAGCGGGAGCACCACACTGAAACACCGAGAAGCATCGGATTGTAAAACAAAGACCAACAAAAACAGTCAGCACTTGGAGAGGGCCTGCCATCTTCCAGACAACTTCAGTGGAGAAGAAATGATGCTACTGATGATGGTGGTGGTGATGATGCTGCTGCTGATGATGATGAGTATGAGGATGATGATGCTGATGATGATGCTGATGATGACGATGCTGATAATGCTGATGATGCTGATGGTGATGATGATGACGATGACAATGACGATGATAATGGTGCTGATGATGACGATGGCACTGACAACGATGGTGATGAAAACGATGGTGAGGATGATGATGTTGATGATGATGATATTGATGTTGGTGATGATGACGCTGATGATGATTATCATGATGGTGAGGATGAAGGAGAGATCGTGGGGAGGTTGCGGAAAGACGATGATGACGACGATGGTGATGGCGATTATGATGGTGACGGTGTCGGTGATGATAACGAGGAGGAGGAGGAGACGGAGGAGGAGGAGACGAGAGACAGGAAGAAGCAGTGAGCAGGAAACATGGAAAGGCAGGACAGCTGTAAGAAAGGAGGGAGTTGGGAGGGGGAGGAGGAGGAGGGAGAGGAGGAGAAGGAGGAGGAGGAGGAGGAGGAGGAGGAGGAGGAGAGGAAGAGGAGAGGAGGAGAGGAGGAGGAGGAGGAGGAGAGGAGAGGAGGAGGAGGCAGGAGGAGGAGGAGAGGGCGAGGGACAAGGACGATTACGATTTTGAGGTCGACTGGGGGAGAGAAGAGGAGGGGAGGGGAGGCAGGGAGGGAACACGGAGGATGCGGCGGAGGGGGCGTGGCGAAAGGAAGGGGGAGGAGTGGCGGGATGGGGAAGGTAGGTAGGGGGGGGGGGGGGGCAGGAGGGGAGAATGGCAGGGGATGATGGAACGGAGTGATGCAGGAGAAGGGATGAGCAAGGGCAAAGGGAGGCTGGAGGGAAACCAGAGACGAAGGAAGACACGACGAAGACTGTCTGCCCCGTCGCGCCAACAATCCGCGTCGCATCCGTGTCGGATCCATGTCGAAAGCGTCGGACCCGTGTGGACTCCGTGTCGAACTCGTGTCGAGTCCACGTCGCATCCGCGAAGAAGCCACATTGGAGGACAACAACCGACTGCCACTTAGAAGACAGAAACGGTCCCCCGAAGATGCAAAGTAAGAAGGGAGGCAAGGACGAGGAGATGACAGAAGAGTGAGGAGGTCAGAGCGAGGAGGGAGGACGGGAGGGGCAGAGGAAGGAGGAGGCCAAGTGGAGTACCATGTATTCAGTGTGAAGTACGGCCTGGCGACATGGGCATGACCGCACACACACACACCACAAGGCTTTCGGAATGACCCCCCAAACACACGCACACACACACACACACACACACACACACACACACACACACACACACACGCACGCACGCACGCACGCACGCACGCACGCACACAAACACACACACACACACGCGCGCGCGCGCACCCTGACACATGAAGTTGTAGGGCCCAAGTCTCTCCAGGAAGTCCAGCGCGGGGCGGCACCACAGTTGTGAATGGATGAACGTGATGGCCCCATCACTACATCCCCTTGCTTGTGAAGGGGGGTCGTCGCTTGGCGTGAGCTGAAGCATGCTGTCCAAGCAAAGTAGCCGATATGCTTAGAAAATCCAGGGTTCGCTAGGGACTGGTTTCCTTTCAAAACAGCTGAAACCTTCCCCAAATCCTCCCAAAACCCTCCGGGACGGCTTCCGCGAGGGTTTTCGGAGGGTTCCGGGAAAGTCGTGGAAGGGTTTTCGCGGTTTGGGGAGGAGGCCCGTCCCTAGCGAACCCTGGACTTTCTAACGATTTTACGCCTGAAGAACGCTATACGGTGGGGAACGTTTGCTCTGCGTGTCGCTAGGGGGCCACACATGCGAACCCTACCCCTGCCCCCCACGATTTCTGAGGGGGAGGGCGGGGTTCCCTTCGTCCAGGACCTCCCGAGCGAAGTGAACCCCACCCTCCCCCTCAGAAGTCTTGAAGTCGTGGGGGGTGCTCCAGACTTCGTAATAAAAGGGAGGGGGTCTCAACCCTCCCAGACGAGAAGTTCCCCCCCGTGGGAGAACCCTCCAAAACATCGTCCCCAGACCCCCCCCCAGGCCCTCCAAGATGGCCTGGAAGAGACCCCCCCCCCCGAAATGAGACCCCCCCTCCCTTTGTTACGAAATCTGGAGTGAGGGGCAGGGTTCGCGTGAACGAAGGATTGCAAAAAAAACAAGGATTGCAAAAAAAAACCTGGATTGCAAAAAAACCCTAGTCGAAGGGTTTTTGTTTGCAATCTTTTGCAATCCTTCACAAAAGGTTATTTTGCAATCCTTCGCCCCCTCGTCGCGGCGGCGGCCCCCTATAGCGACACGCCGTGCCTCGCAGAGCGGCCATAAAGACGTGCCGCTCTCCGCTCTGCGCCGGGCGGGGCGCTGCCGCCCGGGAGCCGGGCGCCGTGGACGGCGCGGTGGCGCCGAAGCGAAGGATTGCAAAAAAAAACACCCAGGATTGCAAACAAAAAAAACGAAGGATTGCAAAACAAAAAAAACGAAGGATTGCAAAACAAAAAACCTTCCTTGACCGAAGGACTGCAAAAAAAAACCTTCCTGGAACGGAGGGTTTTTGCTTGCAATCCTTCGTTCTTTGCAATCCTTCGGTCGGCCAGAGCCTGCGGACCGACACGCTGCAGTTGGGGCTGACTTCGGCGGTCCCTTCAGGAGACCTCCCCTCAGTGAAAACGACCTGGGACCGAAACCGACGGACCCGGAGCCGCAAAACGACGGCCGCGACGCCCTCTAGCGAACCGAAAACGGCCAATTCCTGAATCGACGTGCCAGGGTAGGAGGTCTGTCCATCCCCGATGATTGGGGAGGGCACGCGCGAGAGCACGAGACCCTTCCCGAGGGCCGCACTGCCACAGGAATGCAGACGGCACGGGTCGCGGCACGCAGGACACGAGGGCCCCCTGGATCTGGCAGGGCCGGCCTGCTGATCAACCTCGCCTGCAAGCCAAAGTTCACGACCAGTGTTGTGCTGCCCCCATCGCACGTGAGGACTACATGTATGTCGGGCGTGTCCCCCTACAGGGGATTTTCGACGAAAAATAAAAAATGCACAAAAATACGCCAAAAATGTAAAAAATATTCAAAAAAATAATCCCCAGACTATGTTTGGACAATTTTTTTGATTATTTCTGGGGTATTTTTATTATTCGTCGAAAATCGCCCTGTAGGGGGACAGGCCCGACTTAAGACTACATCCCGGCACTCCTGTCGAGCGCCCAGAGAAGTACCGAAGCAGTGGCTGCCCGGCACGCTGGCGAGGTGTCGACCGAGCACCGCCGCCCAGGACCAGACACGTGGGAGCCCTCCAGTCTCGGTGCTTCCTTGGTGCTCGCAGCTCCTTCTGGCGGCCAAGGCCAAAGCAGGCTGGAACATCGTAAGACCAGCGTTTCAGGGACTCTGCGTGCGCTCTGGGCACACTGTGCCTCTGAACGGTGCCAGGACTGCGCCTGCCTCCTCCCTATTCATCGTACTCCATCCTCCGCCAGAGATCCTCCCCTCCCTCCTGACCTCCCCCCCCCCCTCTCCTCCTCTTGTTCCGCCTCGGAGGAAGGAGGAGGGAGGATGGACGATGGAGGAGGCGGGAGGCAGGAGGGCAGGGGGAAGAACAGGGTGAGGAGGAGGAGGAGGAGGAGGAGGAGGAGGAGGAGGAGGAAGAGCAGTGAGACTTCCAGTGCTCCCAGTGTCGATCCTCTGCTCAGGATGCTCCCGATGTCAGGTCGGCGCAGGAAGACTCAAGCCCCCCCCCCCCCCACCACCTTCAGAGGATGCAGTATTCTGCGCAGGAGCCCTGAGCTACATTCACGCCTGCCGCACGCTCTGCAGCGGGACCACACGCTACGCTACTCGTGGGCTAGAGGAAGGAAAACGATGAGCAGGAGGAAACCGAGGCAGAGAGGAGAAACAACGCCAAACACCGCCAAGGAGAAGATGCACAAACACATGGCCATCGCAGGCAGCCTCTGAGTGGCGACTGCGGGCCGCCGGGAAGAATGTGATGAGAGGAGGGCGAGGAGGACGAGGAGGACGACCCAGACATCCCCCGACCTGATCTCTCCCATCCGCGGCCCCAGAGGCCCCGACCCCGTCCCTGGAGACATGTTTCGCCCCGGGTCCACTTTGGAGAGCCCCGGGGCCCCTTGCAAGGGGCCCCCCAGAGGCCGAGCAGGCAGAAAAGCGACCAGGCGGGAACAAGCTCGCAACACTCCGAAACCTGAGGACTTGCTGGGAGCAGGGAAGGCGGCGGCGTCGGTGGCGGCGGTGGCGGCGGCCGTCGTCATCGTCGTCGTCGTCGTCGGCGTCGGCGTCGGCGTCGGCGTCGTCGTCGTCGTCTGCGGCGGCGGCGGCGGTGGCAGCGGCGGATCCTGGTTGCTGCATGCCGGGCAAGCGGGGGGCAGCGCGGGGTCTTCCCGCGCGAGCGGCGGCAGGAACTCCTGCGACGGCGGCCGCGCCCAAGCTCCTTCTCCTCCTCCTCCTCCTCCTCCTCCTCCTCCTCCTCCCTTCTTGCTCCTGCGTGCCGGAGGCCTGCCCTGTCTCACCTATCGGCGCGGCTCCCGCCACGAGCGGCCGCCCGGACAGGAGACGCCAGTCCTCCCCGGCCGAGGGAGGCTTGCTTGCGCGCAGCTCCGGGTCGCCCCGTCCCCCTGGGCGATGCACCGCTGCGGGCGAGGGAAGTCTTCTGGACACCCTGCTCAGGGGTTCCCCCGAGATCTCCTTGTGAACCTTTTCTCATTCGGCGTTTTGACAATTGGGCGGACGGGGGGGGGCTGGCTCCGGACCTCTGCTTAGCGCGACTGTTGGCAACAGTGCGTTCGATTGGGGAGGCTCCACCTGCTTGAAACAGGCGCAGACAACAGCCAAGATCTACTCCATGGGTGGGGGGGGAGGGGGTGCCAGGGCCCGCGCCGATCGGCACAACAACGATAAGAAAACGATCACATGGGGCCACGTGGGTCTCTGGAGGTCGCTCCAGGGGCCTCCGGGGGGTCCGAGAGAGCCAGAGCCGTTCTCAAACCTAGATCTTCGACTCCCCCGTCCTCCTCCTTCTGGGGGTCGCAGTCGGCTCTTGCCCTCCCACTTGCCGTTTCGAGATTTCAAAGCTCCGAGAGCCTGGCACGATGGAAGCCTCGAGATCCGGCGCGGCAGCTCCCCCCTGCCTCACCCCCTCCTCCGTCCTCCTCCTCCTCCCTGGCCCTCCTCCCTGGTCGTCCCCATCCTCCTCCTTGGAGATCGACGTTCGATGACCAAGTCTGTTTGACGTGTTTGCCTCTTCGAGAAGACGCGCCGAGTTCGGGTTCGGGAACTAGACTGGCAATTGGAAAAGACTAGCTGCACAATCTGTCAAATAACATTGACTACACCAACGCATAAGCAATCAGCACAGTCGAGCGAGGGGGATGCGAGATCGCCGACGCAAAGCTTTAAGTCCAATTGACCCGGGCCTCCCGAGGCCTCCAGGGGCCCCCCCTCGTCCAGGGAGCACCCGAAGCAGCCACGGCGTGGCGCCAGAAGCGTTTTGTTCTCTCACGCCCAGGGAGAGCGCCGCGCCGCGCCTTACGAGAGGCTCCTGGACCCGGTGCGCGCGCAGCAGGGCAGGAGTTGGAGGCCTGGAAATTGGCACCAACACCAGCACAGGGGGTTGCCTCCACATGGGGAATATGATCCTAGATTTCGGTGTTAGTGGTAATATTTCGGTCACCTGGGAAGCCAGAATATTGCCACCATCACCGAGATCGGGATCGTCTTCCCTCGGTGGAGGCACACCGCCGATCCTGATGTTGGTGTCAACCTCTAGGCCTGCGAAGGAGAGCCCAGGTTCGAATCGATAAGTCGGATCGGCAATCGACACGATTCGGATCGGCGGAACTCGGCAGCCGAGCCGGAAAACATAGAGTCGGCGGACATCGGCAGGCTTGCATGCGTCCAGGTGAGAAATCGGAGCCCAAATCGGAATCCTGAGTCGAATCGAATCGGACTCGGAATCCATCGAAATCGACTCGAATCGAATCGGGGGAATCGAAATGAGCCCTGGCAGGGGGTGCAAAGAGAGGAGGGTCCTGCCAGAGTACTCTCGGCACCGGACCTCGGTATAGCTTGAGCCAGCTGAATCGGTCCACAGACGAGGAGGAGGAGACGCCGCGAGCTCGCGTGCGGCAGCGCGGGGGCGAGGTCTGGAGCACTCCGGCGCAGCGGAGCGTCTGCTGTCTGCTCGCAGCGCTCACTCCCATGGAACGACGCGAAGATCGGGACAAAATCGGATCGGGATAACTCGAAATCTCTGAGAATCGGCGGGTTTGGAGGATGTATTGGGCGCCGCGGCCGCTCCAGAGCGTTCCGGAACTCTCTGAGAGCGCTCCGGAACGCTCTGGAGCGAGTTATCCCGAATCTAGCCCTGTTTTAGACTCCCGCCGCCTCGCAAGCACACTCGCTCGCCAAGGGGCCAACCAGAGCCGGCTGCGTGTCGGACAGTCTCTGCTTTGGGCGGGGGGGGGGGGGCAGCTTTACGCATGAAGTGCGGGACAGCCGGTGCAGCGGCTGGATAAGGGGAGCGCGTGCAGATGCGAAGCGCTGGCAGATCATGTCGACAGCATGGGCAGGATACATCGCGACAAGGGCAACGCATCAGGCGAGAGTGACTAGCAACGCCTGGTTCGACAGCCAGAGAGGGAGATGAGTGAGGCTAGCAGAAGCAGGCGGGCAGGAAGAGGTGAAGTGATGAGGACGAGGGGATGCCCGTGAGGGGGATGGGCAAGAGCAAGTGAACGAGGGAAGAGCCGCTCTGGGAGAGGATGCCAGAAGATGCAGGATAACGAAAGATACAGGAGGATGCATGCATCGTCCGCCGTCGTTTGATCCCAGGCGATTTGAACAGCAATCGCGACCGAGAGTTGGAATTACACCAGAGGTGAGCCATGGCAAGGAGTGACAAAAAGGAGCAGTGAGGAATGCATGGCTACACCGATAAGAGCTAATACCGCGCTTCTGGCGATGAGATTACTGGGGGAAGGGTGCAACATTCGAGCTGCGATTGGTTGCGCGCTGGAGTGGCGACTTACCCAATATGTCCTCATGTGCTCCCCGACATTCGGACCATTACAATTAAGTTCACAGGTCTAGCTCTTATATACCGTTTAGCTTTCCTAAGACATCGGGGTCGCCCCACACCTCACCGAACACATATACCTCGTGCCGAAGGATATCGATTATCACTCCACCCCACCCTACCTCCAATATGTGCAACTACATACCTCTCTCTCACTCTGTGCCTCTCCCTCCCTCTCTCCCTCCCTCTCTCCCTATCTCTCTCCCCCTCTATCTTTCTGTATCCCTCTCTCTCTCTCTCTGACTGTTTCATGTTGTTGTTCTCTCTCTCTCTCTCTCTTCCTCTCTCTCTCTATACATGTATGTGTACATATCCCCCCCCGTTGTTTTCAGTTATGCATATAGGATTAAGTGTTTGTGTGTGTGATGTTGATATGCCTCCTTCTCTCTATATATCTCTATATATATGTATGTATATACATATATATATATATATGTGAATCAGTATCTACATTTATATTCACGTGCTCATACAGCCATGACCTCAGGACAACCACCGGACAACGGCGGAACAGCCCTGGGGACAGCGAGGCGGGCAACGCCTTGCTGTGGGAGGATGTCGCACAGCCTCGCCTCGCCCGCACTCACGACACGAACCGCAACCGAAATCCGAATTCCTGGCGGGGAGAACTCCGTTTGACTTCGGTCGCAAGCCCGAACTCTGATCGACTGAATGCCAGAGCACGCCCCACCTTTTACGCCGCTGGAGGCTCCCGCGTGAGTTCTCTTGGCCCACGGCAGCCCCGGACTGCAAGAATTCAGAACTATCGTCGTGCACGTGCACCATGCAATGCTCAGAAGGCGTGGATAGCGGCAGCTGGGAAAAGAGCACGCGTCCAGGGGGGGGACCGCCTGAGATGGTGGAACTGCGAATCGGGAGGGTGTGGAGAGGTCGCACCTCTTCATCCTCCCCCAAGCCTCCTGTGCTTCAGCCTCTTCCTGGCTACGTCAGCATTCCGGACCAGCGCGCGGTTGATCTGGTCCCTGTGGTGAGAGTCCCTGAGCTCCAGGCCGAGCTTTCGCAGGGAGCAGCCCTGCCGCATGACCTCGGCCAGGGCTTTGTAGGCGGCCAGGTCCACTGGCTCGCAGAACTGGTTGTTGCAGCGCAGCTCCTCGAGAGCTGCGTTCTGGCCCAGCGACTCGAAGATGGCCTGCAGATCTCGGGGCCCCAGGAAGTTCGAGGAGATGTTCAGGACTCGCAGGACCCTGTTGCTGGCCAGGGCCGCAGCCGGCCCCCGTGCAGCACCATCCCCGCCGCTCCGCAGATTCGTGTCCTCTCTGGGGACACGGGAGGGTACTCCTGCCACTGCGCCCCCGACGTCTCCCCAGAGTTTCGAAGCGCATCCGGCCGTGGCGACGAGGGCCTTCCAGGAGGCAGCGGTATCTAGAAGAAAAAGATCTGCGCTGGGCCCCCCTCTCGCGGAGCGCGCCAGGGGCGGCGCTGGAGGCGCCGCCAGAGGGGCCAGCGCGGATCCAAGAAATGCGCGCGAAGCGCCAAAAGTTTTGTTTAAGGCGTTTTCTCTTCTTCGAGGTATGGGCACCCTTCCCTTCTCTGCTCCTCAAGCAGCAACCTCCTGAGGTGCGTGTTGCGCGCCAGGGCCACCCACAGTTTCGGCGCGATGCGGGGCTCGTCCTCCGGCAGCGGCATGGCGTACGTGGAGAAGTCGAGCTCGGTCAGCGACGGGTCGTCGAGCGCAAGGCGGTGCACCATCCACACCTCACGAGCGGCGAGCCCAGGACCCGCTCGAGGCATGACAAAAATCACGACGGGAGGTTTTCCCGTATTTTGGGGTCCCTGGGGGCCATTACCAGGCCTCGGGGCCGTCGAAAACGACTCGGGACGAAACACCAGTCCCGGGGAATGGGCCGAGACCTCCAGGGCCGGCGCTATGAACAAAACACGACGCCGGGGGTCTGGGAGCGTATCCGGATCCGAGCCCTCGCGGCCCGGATGTGCGGGGCCCGATCCCGCGGAGACGCGGTCGCGTGGCTGCGCTCCGCGCGGGGCCCCCGCGCAAAAAAAAAACACGCCCCGCACCTGTGGGATCGGGCCCCCGGGGCCCGGCCCGCGCGAGGCCGCGCATGCGGACGACTGCGCCTTTTGCCCGCGGCCACCATCCAGGTCCCGAGGTGCGGCGGGCTCGGCCCCAGGGGGCGGCCGGCGAACGGCAGCGGGATGCTCGCGAGCTCCTGCAGGCTGCTGGTGCACGAGATGCGGCCCGCCAGCGCCCGGTCGATGGTGCCGAGCGCCAGGGCGCCCAAGTGGCGCGCGTGGTTGGACTCGGCCGGCGCCCCGTCGCCGGCTTCTGCAGCGCCCGCTGCGGCACTCGCCGGCGCCTGCGCGCTGCCCATGGCGCCGTCGACGCCGGGCTGTGGACAAGGGTCTGCGTCTGCGGCTGCAGCCTGGCTCCCGGGCCGATCCGTGCGCGGGGCTGCAGAGGCTCGTCGCTGCACGGTCTTGCCGAAGCGCGCCGCCAGGGCGAGCACGCCAGCGGCCGCGCAGCCCTCGTCTGCGCAGCCGTCGGAGGCGCCTTCGCTCTCGCAGGCCCGGGCAGCCTCGACAGGCTTCCAAGCTCCAGAGGGTAGCTCCACGTTCTGGCCGTGGCCCTCTCCTTCGCAGCCGTTGGTGGTCGTATCGCCCTGGCAGCCCCTGGCGGCCTCAGCAGCCCTCCAAGCTTCAGGGGCCAACTCCGCATTCCGACCGTCCACAGATACACCTGCTCGAACCTGCTCGTCCACTTCGGCACAAGGGCTGTCGACGGCGCCGAGGCGCGCTTCGCCCTCGCAGTCCCTGGCGGCCTCGACAGGCATCCAAGCTCCAGGAACCAGATCCGCATTCTGACCGTCCGCGGTTGCACCTGGTCGACCCTGCTCGTCCACTTCGACACCAAGAGTGTCGATGGCGTCGATGGCTGCCTCGGGGCACTCTACCACAGAGTCCTCGCTGCGCGCTGGGCTGGCTGCGGGGGCACCTGCCCGGCCGCGTGGCCATGGCCCCGGGCTTCTTGTGCTAATCTGAGAGTCGCCGTTCTGCTCCTCGTGGCACTCGACCACCGAAACTTCGCAGCCCGCCGGGCTGACCGCGGCTGTGTCTGCACAGCCGTGTGGCCAAACTGTCCGGCCGGCTGCAGCACCTGGCACGCTGCACTCCTCTAGAACCTCGATCTCAGACACGTTGCTACCTGCTGGGCTTGCCGGAGCTTGCTCGGCCGAGCCCCCGGCCGCGCCCTGGCCGCCCGGTGGCTCCCCCAGCGGGTCCGCCATCAGCATCCTCACGATCCGCATCAGCGGTCGCCCTGCATCCGGGGCACCACCGCCTGGCGCGGCCGCCGCATCTGGGCCTCGGGCCGCGTCGTCATGCCAGTCGAGCACGGTCCTGTCTGCAAAGTGGTCGTCCTGCTCCCGCCTCCCCGCGCCAGCAGCACTGGCAGGCTCCCACGAGTCCACCTGGGCGCGTACCTCGGGGGTGGACGGAGCCCCCTTTAGCACAACGCCCTTTAGTGAAAAAGCTGCCAGGGACACTCCACGTGTGCATGGCACCGCATTCCGAGTGGACCCAGGCGGGGTAGCTGATCGACGTTCAAAAACAGGCGAATGTATATGGCGAGACGCACGTCGATTGGCGAAGCTGACCCGTGCCTGCACCGGTACACTCGAGGGCCGATGTCGAGTAAACGTTTGCAGAATTCCTCAGCTTAGCTGCCCCGATACGCAACACGCAACCGGTAGCGTGTTGACGCGGAGCTCGACACGCAGATTGAAAAGTATGTCTGGCGCGATACGTTCGCCAAAGCGCGGGCCAACAAGTGCGTGAGACGTGTTGACCACGGTACGTATTGAGTTCAAACACCTGCGTATCAGGGCAGCTGAGTTCCTCAGTTGACTTCTCTGGGAGGGCGTTCTCTCAATGCCTGGGTACCGCCTCCACGACAGCCTGCATCGCCTTCCTCGGGGCCTGCGGGCCACATGCTGCTGGTGCGGCTGCTCGCGGGCTCCGGGGACGCGGGCGCGCGTCGGCCAGACTGCCAGACAGCCTGCTCGTGGACACCGCGAACGAGATGGTGTTAGGAGGCAACCCCTGGGAGTTGTCTTGATAACAATTACGGTCGGGACCTTCTGCTTAGCGTGTCGCCGCGGCGGCCCCGGCGACACGGTATGCTCTGCGAGTGGATGGCGCGTAAGGCTCGGGACGATGAAGCCTGGGGGCTGGGAAGTGGATAGCGTGTCGCGCCGAAGCGCGGTGGGCCAGAATCGGCGGAGCGACACGGTATCGAAAAGTTCCCGACCGTAACGGTTATTCAGCCCAACTCGTGGGCAATTAAGCCGGATTTGGCCAGACCAGGCCCAGGACTGAGCCGGACGAAGCGGGATGATGCCGGAATAGCAGCACTACGCCGGACTCGGCGGGTTCTCGGCCACGGATATGTCAGCGCCGACGCTGAGTGTGAAATCTCCAGGGGTTGCATCCTAGATGGTGGACCCCAGCGATGCCGTGGAATCTCTGGTGGATACGCTCCGCCGGAGCTTGAACGACGTCCTCTGGTGCAGCTCTGGCTCCGAGTAGGCGGGCTCCGGCGCCGCCTTGCCGAGCACGCGCAGCAGCGCGCCGACGAGAGGCGCCTGCGGCTGAGACTGAGGAGGCTGGGCGCTGGCGACGCTCTCGGCTGCCAAGGGCTCCTGGGAAAACCAAGAGGTACCGATGCCGCTTCTCATTTGACCTTGCTGAATTGAACAGGGACCGATCCTCCCAGCATTCCTGTAGGCCTACCACGACCATTTCCTAAAGCTAAAAAGCGCTCCCGAAACAAAACGCATGTTGTTGTATTAGTGAGCCAAATTTGCTAAAACAAGACTACGTCCGCCAGAAACGTACATACTTTCGTGCAGGCCACGAGAGGTTCTGAAAATAGTGCTTCGTTGGCGTACAGGAAAGCCACAGAAGGCTTCGCCACTGCGTCACCCAGGTCACCCAAACAACGCTCTGACCATAATCTTAATTACAAGGCGAAGCCCGCCGAGGCGACGGGGGCCTTTTCCAGGATACCCCCAAAAAAGCGAACACGAGGGAATGGTAGTGGTATCGGTACTCCAGATTTCGTAATAAAGGGAGGGGGTCTCATTTCGGGGGGGGTCTCTTCCAGGCCATCTTGGAGGGCCTGGGGGGGTCTGGGGACGACGTTTTGGAGGGTTCTCCCACGGGGGGGGGGTCTGAAATGGCTTGTCTTGGAGGGTCCAGACCCCCTCCCTTTTATTACGAAATCTGGAGTACCTGCTCCTCCTGTGACTCCCCCCGCTTTCGGGTCACAACTCCGTTCTCTGGCGGCCGTTCGGGACGTTCCGGGCACCCCGGGAACGCTTTCGGCGAGGCGCAGCCGCTCGAGAGCATCCCGGGGCTCGAGAACCGCCATGAACCGACGACAACCTTCGAATACCTTCAAAAACATTCGAAAACCTTGGAAAACCTCCGGAACTTTCGAAAACCTTCGAAAGTCTATGTATGAAAACATGAGAAAGCTGTCGAAAACCTTCGAAAACCTCCAGGAACCTTCAAAAATCTTCGGAACCCCCCGAAAACCTGCGAAAACCTTCAAAACCTTCGAACGTTTCTGAAAACCTGCAAAACCCTTAGAAAACCTCCGGAAAGCCTCAAAAAGCCTCCAGACACTTTCAAAAACCTTAGAACACCTTCGAAAACCGTCGAAAACCCTTGAAAAACCTTTGGAACCCATCAAAAGACCTTCCGATGATCTTCGAAGACCTCCGGAAACCTTCGAAGACCTCCGAGAATCTTCGAAGACCCTCCGAGAATCTTCGAAGACCCTCCGAGAATCCTCGAAGACCTCCGGAAACCTTCGAAGACCCTCCGAGAATCCTCGAAGACCTCCAAAGACCTTCGAAGACCCTTCCAAAACCGTCGGAAACCCATGAAAAACCTTCGGAAACCTTGAATCAAAACCCTCCGAGAATCTTCGAAGGCCTCCAGAAACCTTCGAAGACCTCCGAGAATCCTCGAAGACCTCCGGAGACCTTCGAAGACCCTCCGAGGATCTTCGAAGACCTCTGGAAACCTTCGAAGACCCTCCGAGAATCCTCGAAGACCTCCGAAGACCTTCGAAGACCCCCCGAGAATCCTCGAAGACCCTCCGAGAATCCTCGAAGACCCTCCGAGAATCTTCGAAGACCTCCGAAAACCGTCGAAAACGCTTGGAAAAAACCATTGAAAACCATTCGAAAACCATCGAAAACCATAGAAAAACCATCGAAAACCATCGACAAACCGCCGGAAACCCTTGAAAAACCTTCGAAGACCTTCCAAAACCATCCGAGAATCCTCGAAGACCCCCGAAGACCTTCGAAAACCCTCTGAGAATCCCCGAAGACCTCCGAAGACCCCGAAGACCCTCCGAGAATCCTCGAAGACCTCCGAAAACCGTCGAAAACGCTTGGAAAAAAAACATTTGAAAAACTCTCGGACGCCGTCGAAAACCATAGAAAAACCATCGAAAACCATCGAAAAACTGCCGGAAACCTTTGAAAAACGTTCGGAAACCTTCCAAAATCCTCCGAGAATCCTCGAAGACCTCCGAAGACCCTCGAAGACCCTCCGAGAATCCTCGAAGACCTCCAGAACCCTTCGAAGAACCTTTGAAAACCGTCGGAAACTTTGAAACCCTTGAACAAACCGTCGGAAACCCTCGAAGACCCTCCGAGAACCTTCCCGAACCCTCCGAGAATCCTCAAAGACCTCCGAAGAATCTTCGAAAAACCTTAGAAAAACCCTCGAAGACCCTCCGAGAATCCTCGAAGACCTCCGAAGACCCTTCGCACCCCTCGGAGCTCCGCGTGCGGCCCCGGCTGCGGCCCCTCGCGGGCGCCGCAGGAGGCCGAGGCCGCCCCAGCGGCGCGCTCCGCCTGGCGGTCTGTCGGGCGCGCCCCCCCTGCAGGGGGATTTTCGACGAAAAGCACAAAACAAGAACAAAAAGGTTAGAAAATAGTCAACAGATCGTCCCCAGACCATGCCTGGACTATTTTTTCGATTTTCGGAGAATATTTTCTACTCTTCGGAGAAAGTCCCCCCTACAGGGGGATTCTCGAGGACAAATACAAAAAAAACCCAAAGATACCCCAGAAAGGTAAGACAATAGTCACAAGATCGTCCCCAGACGATGTCTGGACTATGTTTTGGCGCGTCCCCCTACAAGGGGATTTTTCGACGAGAAATACAACAAAAACCAAAGATGCCCCAGAAAGGCAAGAAAATACTCAAAAGATCGTCCCCAGAGTATGTCTGGACTATGTTTTGGCGTGTCCCCCTACAGGGGGGCTTCGACGAAAAATACAAAAAAAATCAGAGCAAAAAAACAAAACAAAACCTAAGATACCCCAAAAAGGTTAGAAACTACTCAAAAGATCGTCCCCCGACCATGTCTGGACTATGTTTTGACGACTTGTGGGGGGTATGTTCTATTCTTCGTCAAAGCATCCCCCCTGTAGGGGGGATTCTCGAGGAAAACAATTCAAAAAATACCCCAAAGATGCCTCCAAAAAGGTAAGAAACTGACCAAAATATTGCCCCCAGACTATGTCTGGACTATTTTTTTGGCGTGTCCCCTACAGGGGGACTTTCGACGAAAACTACAAAAAAAATAAAAGATACCCCAGAAAGGTCGGAAAATATTCAAAAAATCGTCCCCAGACCATGTCTGGACTATTATTTGACGATTTGTGGGGGGTATGTTCTATTCTTCGTCTACAATCCCCCCTGTAGGGGGACAAGCCCGACTTAGACCTGGCGCGGCGCGGCGCCCTCCGGGCTGCGCGGCGCCAGGGTGGCGCGCCGCGCTGCTGCCGCCACGCCCGAGGCCGCGGCGGGGCCCACGACCTGAGAGCAACCACAACAGAGCCACAGAGGCAACCACAAAATAAGAACCAGCAACTAAAAAAAATAGCAAAACCATACATATAAACAATACATTAAGAAAGCTGCACGAGAAAGAACCGTCAACTAAACAACAAATGAACAATAAGCATAAAACATAGCAACGGAACAACATCACAACATAAGCACAACATAACAACATAACAAAAAACATAACAACCACACCATAACAACACAACAGCATAATCATCAACATAAAAAAAACACACATACACAAGAAGCATAAGCGATATTAACAAACAAACTACACAAGCAGACAACAAACGGCAACACAAAAACGGAACATAAAAACCCAGGGTCTGGAAGCCGCCTCCTCCTCTCGGCGACACGCAATCGGGTGGCCTCGGGTGCGCGGCTTTCGGGGGCCGCGGGGTGGCCAAAGCCGAGCGCGCAGGCCAAGTGCTGGGGGGACCCCTGTGCACCCGCACCAAAGGTCATTCCGGCGAAGGGCCACTCCTACGCGTAGCCCCTCCTCCTCGTCCTCCTCCTCCTCCTCCTCCTCCACCCCGTCCTCCTGCTCCTCCACTTCCTCCTCGTCCTCCTCCTCCTCCTCCTCTTCCTCCTCCTCCTCCTCCTCTTCCTCCTCCTCCTCCTCCTCCTCCTCCTCCTCCTCCTCCTCCTCCTCCTCCTCCTCCTCCTCAGGCGCCGGAGGAGGAGGCGGAGGAGGAGACAACGGAAACGGAGAAGTTTCCGACGAGGCTTGCAATGACGAGTTCTGAAGGCGTCTTTTGCGGATCCTTCTCAGCAGGCTCGGGTGTCGGGAGCGGTGGACGGTCGGACGTTTCGGACGTTTGGGCGTTCCGGGCGCACCTCTGGCAACACCCGGCGGGGCCCGCCATTCTGGCGCTTCGACCAAGACTCGCAAGTAGAGGAAAGAAGCGGGGAAGCCAATGGAACTCCAAGCGTGGATTGGCCATGGATATCGCTGCCATCCTCATCAGGAAAGGAGCTATCCCAGGTCTGCAACCTCCTGGGCACACTCCAGAACCAACGCCCCTGTCCGTACCAGGATTTTGGCGCGAGTCCAAACGTGGCGTCGGTGGAAGGGTAGCGAGCGGCACGGCGGGGGCACGCTTTTTTGTTACCTCTCTCCGCGTCCGAAGACTTGCACGCATCAGAGGATTCACGCTGGTGGCCCTCGCGCTATCGGCACGTCGCCAACTCCCCGCCTGTCAACGCGCACGCTTGTGGCCCTGGCATGCCTGGCGGGTCGCCACAGCCCCAGCTAAAAATAAAAGAAGACCACGGGCCCGAGCTCTCCCGCGCAGCTCTGGCCGCTCTCTCGGCACTGGACTCGACCGCCTCGCGGCCTCGTTCGATCGCCCCCTCAGGCGACGCGAAGACATGAGACGCCCAAACTCCGTCCACCCCTGGCAGTCTGAGGGCATGCTCCCCCGTCATCGCCGAGGGACGGGGGCGGGTTGGGAGGGCCGGGCCTCCTGCCTCCTCGGCACCTGGGGCGGGGGCGGCCGCCAACAGGGTGGGCGGAAGGCCTGCTGCGACACCGCGAGCGCGCGCCCACCACGCGCGAGTCTGGGCCGAAGGCGGCGCCAGCGCAATGGGCTGCCCTTTGCCGCCCCAAGGAACGATGCCTTTGGGGATGCCATTGCGGGCCCGGGCCATCGAACCCTTCTTGGAGCGACCCGTAGCTACAGAGTAAGGTTTCGCCTGGCCGCGAAAAGCATAGCGAGGCTGCCAGCGGCGCGCGAAGCAGCGCGTGGCCAAGCACCTTTGCCTTCATGAGAAGATGGCCCTGGGCCGACCCTGGCCCGTCAAAGGCCTCGGCCCCGCCGGGGGGGGGCGCCGCCGCAGCCGCGGACGAGACGGACGAGCTGGGGGAATCGCCCCGCCCAGGCTGCAGCACAGAGCTATCGGTGCAAGGCAGGGGCACTGCTGCCGCAGGACGTTCGCGAGCGGTCCGCCGCTCGGGGCTTCCAGCACATGGCACTCAGCGCACTGCCTCCCGCACTCGCGCGCGCCGCCGCCACCGCCGCCGCCGCCGCCGCAGCCGAAGCCGCAATCGCGCCAGCGGCGGCGGCCGAGACCTCGGCTCTACCGCGGCAGAAGGGATCTCCCCCAGCAGCTGGGCTGCGCTGCACGCGGGGCTCCAGGTCGAGGCCCTCTATAGCCTCCAGGGACCGGGCACCGCGCAGGCCCTAGCTGGCGACGTGAAACTTCCATCTTCGCAGCGAACCTGGGAGCGCCCCCGGCACTGACGAGGCGCCCCTCCAGCACGGGCACCCAGTCGCCCCCTGGCGCCCGCAGCTTGCCCCCCCCATTGGCCCGCGCATCTGCCAGCCTGTTAACGTGCAGCTGGGGCATGGCGAGTTCGCCGCGCCTGACCGCTGCCTCCGAGCGGCGGGCGGGGACGCGCCAGGCGGCAATCCCCTCGACTGCGTCGACCACCCTGGCCCAGCGGTGCGCATTCAAGCCGCGGGCACCTGGGCCCGTTGAGGCCCCGCGCTGACCCGACGGCGCCCGCGCAGTCGACGAGCAGATTGCAGTTGCCGATGATCTCCGCGAGGGCCACCGCCACCGCGTAGTCTTCCCTGGCCCGCGCCGTCTGGGAGGGCAGCAACTCCGGGGAACATCGTCCCAGGCCTCTGCAATGAGCTCGCCTCAGCCTCGAGCGCGCCGCGCCCGCTGGGGCTGCCACCGCGGCCACCATGTCCACGAAGAGCCCGATCCCGCAGAGCTCGCGGAAGGGCCCCCCCCAGCCTGTTGACCGTTTCGGCCGCGCGCCGCAGGTCCTGAGGCAGCCTGTCACGCCGCCGGGGCTCCCGCGCTGGACAGCGATAGCGCCCGTGGGAGACCGTGCCATCCTCTTCGCCGCGCAGCAAGCACTTCGGATTGATGTCGGATTTGTGCTCGGCCAACCTCGCCTGGGGCCAATGCGAGAGCGTGACCAAGCAGCAGAGGCAGCCGCAGTGGCGTTTCGGCCAGACATCCGTCTTCGGCTGCAGGAGGAGCACATTGATGGGCCGCCAAGCCAGCGCGAGCCGCCGCGGTCCAGGGCGTTCGCGGATCTCCACCAGCGGCGCCGCCTTTCCGGCGCCCTCGCGAGCTCTCGGCCAGGAAAGCGGGGGCGGACCTCAAGACCTCGAAAACGCAGCCGATCATTAGTGAGACTGTCCCCGTTGGCCGTCAGGCGCCGCCCTGCGTGCTCCCGGGCGAGCGCCGCGATCAGGCCCCTGACTGCAGACGAGGGCCTCAAGCAGCTGCGTAGGCGGGCGCTCTCCTGCAAGCAAGCCCCGACTGCGGCGCGGGGAGCTTGGCCCGACCAGCGCGAGCTGACGTGGGAATGCGCCGCCGTCCCTGTGGCAACCACCAGCGGGTCTTATCTCAAACTTTTCGTAGCGCACTACAAGCCGAAGCTGAGCGCCGCCCCAGGTGCAGAGCGCCCAGCACACGTCGCCGCCGCTACGCGGAGGGCCCTCATCCTGCCGCGGGGAAATGCCAGCAGCGGCCGACCCCCAAGGCGAATTGGCCGCGGGGCCCCCGCGCATGATGCGCCACTGGCATCTCCTGCAAGATCGCGGCGGCTTGACACAATGGCCGGGAGGGTCAACCGCGAGTGGTCGAGCAGGGCCCGGTGGAGATTGGCCGACGAAGCCAGCGCCTTCGTCTCGCCCAAGTCGCGCGGGAGCTTCCTGTCCTCCAGCATGGCGACCACCCCGTCCACCAGCTTGGCCATCGCCAGGACCAGCACCATGCGGGTCCCGATGCCGTGGCCCGCGACGCCATCGACCACGTTCACCACTCTCCTGACAGGCAGCATGAGCCGCGCCATGGTCGTGCAGCATGAGCCGCGCCATGGTTGCGGCGCAGGTGCAGCCTGCGACGACGGCCCCATGCACAGAGACGACCTCGCTCATCGCCCTGTCGGCCGAGGCCCGCCTCGGGCGCGAACAGGCAACGCGCAGCGCTCTCGCAAACCCTTTGATGAAGCCCTGCCCATCGGCGGCTCGCCCGAGGATGTCGCAATCGACCCTCTCGTAGAATTTACGAATGTCGACGTAGACAGAGGCGCCGCCGAAGCCAACGGACCGCGACAGCCCGAGGTTGAGGTTGCGCAGGCAGGCCGCACGGTCGCAGCGCATGTCTGAGCTCTGGCCCCAGACACTCAGGCAGCGCACGATCGGCTTCCCATCCCACGCAGCAGCGTCGCCTGATGTGGCCCCGGAAACGCAGCCACATGCGCGCCAGCCCCATCGGGCGCCGCCCACCATCGAGCTTGCCCAGGAAAAAAACATGGATGGTGGTGAAGAGATCTGATGGCCATGGATGCCTCCCCGACGCAAACAGGACCTCGGCTAGGCGTTCGGCGAACGGGCGGCCGAGGTGCGCGAGGAGCCCCGGGTGGGAGGCGTCCTAGCAGAAGGCGGTGCTCACGGGGATCGACTGCGCAAGCTCGAGGACATCGTCCGCCGCGATCGCCGGCAGCTCCATCGAGCACTCGCATGAAGCTGGTCGCACTGTCTGGCCGCGCCCAGCACCGCTCCACAGAGCCTTCCGTTCCACCCAGGTACGACCCAGCGCCTGCTGCCGGACCGGCGGCGCGCTCGGCCCCCCCGCGAGCAGCTCGCCGAGGGCGGGCGCCTCTTCACGGTGGACCTTCTCGATGACAGCATGGGCCCCTCGTCCTTGCCCCGTCAACAAACTCCGTCCAACGCTGCCTGCTGCGCGACGTGTCCGCCATGACATGGATTGCTGTCGCGGCCGCAATGGCTTCCAGGAGCCGCGGCCCTTGCCACGAATCCGCTTGCACCTCCGACGGCAAAGGTATTTTGCGCGCGGCGCTGAACATGCTGCACCCCCGCCGGGCAATCTGCGGCGCAAGTGAGAGGGTGGCGCGCCCCAATTGCCGAGCGCATGCGCCGCGGCCCGCGGGCCTACAGCCCGCCGTCGCCGTCGCCGCCAGCTGCTTCGCCAGGCGGCCCGGCGAGATCCACCGGCGGGCGAGCGAGCTGACCCCCCTCATGATTTCGGTTCTCTCCAAGTCGCCCAGGCGCTTGCCGACTCGCCTCGCCCCCTCCGCTTGCCCGACGTGCTGCTCGGCTTCCTGCTCCTCGACGTCGAACATCCTGGCCGCGCGCAGCCCAGAGACCTCGTAGAATCCTCGCGCTGCCTCATCTGGGCGGCCCGCAGCGCCCAGTGGCGGAGCCTGGCCGCCTCGTCGGCTGCCGGCTCGATCTCCTCGCCAATCTCCGCGGTGACGTCCCCGGGCGACAGCGGCAGCCGCGCTTTCGCCTGGGGCCCGAGCTGGCTGAACTTCAGGCGCGCCGGCGCGCGCGGGCGCGCCGCCGCGGGGCGCGGCGCCTCCGCCCGAGGACCCAGGGCAGCCAGCGACGCCGACATCGCACCATAATCGCACGCGCGCCCACCGCACGCGGGGGGCGCAGGCGCAAACGCCACACCCCCAACAACCCTGGGCCGCCAGGAGCTCTCGAGAGGAAGGGCCCCGCGTCCCAGTCAGCGCCGACGATGGGCGGCTCAGAGAGCTCTCCGAGGAACACCTGCAGGTTGGCACCACTGGCCCCGACGATCACCAGGTTGCCGAAGGCCGCTCTCCTCGCGACAAGCCTCGCGCGATGGGCCCCCCACTCCTGGTCCACTGCGTTGAGTCCTCGGTGCTTCGCCGCGAGAATGACCGCGCCCGACGACGCTGTCTGCGCTGCTGAACTAGCCCTGCGGAAGGGCCCGACGCACGAGACCTATGTTGCATCGCAGCAGCAAATCGGCCCCTGACTTTCGCTTTGGGTTCGGTTTAGCGAAGCGATGAATTCCAGTGCCCTTCCGCGGGAAAAACATAACTTCACGAACCTGGGGCCCCATGGGGCCTCAGTGGGCCCTGGGGCCCAAAATTAATGACGTGCTGGTTTTCGGGCCTCGAACGACGGCCGCGCGCAGTCCGTCGCGGCCCCCGCCCCTTCGCCGAGTCCTCGGCCCGTTGCGACGCGAGCGGGTCGCCCGCAGCAGGAAGACGTCGTCCGCGGCCCAGGAGGCCGTCGATGGCGGTCTGCTCCTCGGCCCAGGTGGAGCCGCTCAGCATCGCGACGCCGGCCGAAGAGGGCCGCGCCGGCGAAGACGGGGGCGCTCCGCGAGCGCGAGCCCCTGATTCTCGCCCGACTGGCGCTTGCCCAGGACCGCGGCGCGCCCCCGCGAAATGGAGGCAGGCTGCACGGGGGCAGCTTGCCCCGCTTCCACTGCGATGCCCGGGCCAGGCTCGCGTCGGCCCAGGGTCGCGGGCCACCTCCACATAGATTCGCCTGACTGAGCGGCCGCCCCCGCGCCGGCCCATCAGCGGGCCCCGCGGCGCCGGGGCCGTCGACCAGGAGCAAGTCCTCGGTGATGGGCGCGGCCGCATTGGCCAGCCCGCGCGCGAGCTCGGGGCGCGGCCTGGCCCGCGGGCCCGCGGCGCCCCGAGCGCCCGCTCTGCCCGCGGTCGGCGGCGGGCCGCGGGGGGCAGGGCGAGCAGCCGCCGGCCGCGCCTCGAGCGGGCGGGCGCGGGCGGACGCAGGCCGCCGCGGGCGGCAGGAGCTCCGCGTCGCTGTCGTCGCCGTCGATGTCACCGCCCTCAGCCGGGCAGCTGCCGGCCCGCGCCGCGCGGGCCAGTGAACGGAACGGCCCGCGCTCACGGATGGCCGCCGCCCGCCGCGATAGGGCCTCCAACGCCCCAGCCAGGTTCGCCCCGAAGCCCTGCTTGAGCAGCTCGACCTGGCGGGGGGGCCCTCCCGCCAGGCTCCCGCGGGTTGCCCGCCGAGAGAGCCGCGCCCGCTTCCCTCGCCTGCCGGCGCTCCGCCTCCACGAATGCCGCGCGCTGCCCCTTTGCTCCTTCTTGGCCTGCTCGGCCGCCTGCAGGCAATCCGCCGCGCGCTGGTGGGCCTCGCGGAGTGCCCTCGGCGCCTCGGCCAGTGCGGACTCGGTGTCCTGCAAGGCAATCTCCTCGCCGCGGACCCTTGCCTCGTTTTGCCGAGCGCGAGGCCCGCCGAGCGCAGGGCGGCTGTTTTGGGCTGCGCTGCCCGCTTGGCCAGCTGCTCCGCCCCGAGCGTCGAGCAAGCTCCTCTGCCTCGCGAGCCTCTGCCCCAGCCCCCCTCGCGTCTCCGACGAGAGGCCGACGAGCGGCCCCTGCGGGACCTCCTCGAGCTGCGCGACCTCGCGGCAGACGCCCTCGGACGGGGGCTAAGCTCCCCCTGGGGCGCTGCACTCGCTGGCGCCAGCAGCGCCCTCTGCGCCGCCCTCCCTCTGTCGTCCACAGGCAGCTCGCCGCGCCGCTGCGCGGGCCTTGCGGGCCGGAGCGCGTCCGCACCCCTGCGCTACCCAGCCGTCCGAGTCGGCGACGACCTCTGGCGGCTGGCAGCCCAAGTCAAGGGTTTTGGCTCGGCCGCGCCGACCCAAGGCGGGGCGATTTGGCCGCAGGCCCAGCACGGAAGCGGGTGCACCAGCTCCCCAACTCCACTCGCGACGCGCCGAACAGAACCCGCACTTGCTGCATCGCCCGCGCGGGGATCTTGCTGCCGCGCCCGCCAGCGGCTCGCCGTGCACCGACGGGCGCCGCGCGCCGAGTGCCCGCCGTCTGCAGAACCTCTACAGACAACGCAGCGCAACGCTTTGGCTCTTCGCGGAGCCCCCTCACGCTCAGAATCGCCCGGCGGACTTGCGGTCGTCGGCTGTTCCGATGCCTTGAACCAAAATCGTTGCGGCACGGCGAAGGCATTCCCACCTCGGACCCTGCGGGGAGGTTGCTCGCATGCAGGGGGACGCCGCGCACGGACGGCGCCCTGGAGGGACCCGCAGGAAGCCAAAGCCAAAGGCCTCGGCCCTAGCTTAGCCCAGTGGGCTAGGGGTCAACCTCCTGACATTACGGCTGACGCCTTAAGCGGATGGTTCAACTCCGCGCCGCCGGGTCCAGGTTTGACGCGTCGCATGAAACGGACGCGCGGCCCATCGCAAAGGCCGTGCCACCCTCAAAAGGGGGCAGACCACCGAAGTCTCTCCCTGGCCACGCCACGCACGCGCACCACAGACCCCATTGCGCGGCGTGGTTAACCTCAGCACCACCAGGTTACCGGCCTTACGGCTCACGCCGTACGCGAGCCAAAAAAGCTGCTTACGCACAGCGGCCGCACTCGGGCCTTCGTGGCGCTGGACTTCAAGCGCGCGGCCTGCGCGGGGAAGTCCACGTCGGAAGGCCCAGGATGGCCGCAGCCGAGGCCGTGGCGGCCAGCGGCACCGCTGCTGCGCGCCGCCAGGCCGCCCGCCGCCGTCAGGAGGAGCCGAGTCGCCAGCCGCGGCGCCGCCAGCCGGGGGCGCCACGGGCGCCAGAGCCAGCCCTGCCGCAGCCGCCTCGGAGCCCTCCTCCACGGCCGCCGTCTCCGCCGCGGGCGCGCCGAGCGCCGGGGGGAGGGGGAAGCAGCAGCCGGGGTTACCACAACCCCTGGGCCGCCGCGCGGCGCCCTCCGCTGAGGAGGGGCGTCGTCGGCCCAAGGCGTCGTTCAGCGAGTCGTCGCAGTCGATCCCCATGGCCAAGGGGGGCTGCGCCGCGGCGGCAGCAGGCGACCCGCGAGCCGCCCGCCGCGCCGAAGGGCGCGGGCGGCGGCGCCGACGCTTTGCCGCGAGAGCCTCGGCAGCCGCCGCACCGTCACCCCCAGGAGGAACTCCACCTTCACCTTGGCGCGCGCCGCCAGCGTCACCGTCGGGATTCGCGGCCACCCCGAAGAGGGCGGCCGAGACGGCGCATCGGGCCACCGCCGCGACGCTTCTCTTGCCGTCCCTCGGGCGTCCAGTTCCCCGTGCACGTTTCGGCTCCGTGCGTGTTTTTTTCTCTGGCTCGACGGTCCAGGACGGTCCCCGATGCTCCTCGCCGAGAGACAACGCACACGCCCGAGCGATGCCAAGGTCTTCCGGAGGCGCCGCCTGGCATGGCACCACGAGGTCGGCCCTCCGCGCTCGGGGGCCGAGTCGGCCGCGCCCTGCCGCCAGATCTAAGGGCAAAGGGGGCGACGTGCGGCCGCGCGAGCGCTCGAGCCGAAGCGTCGTCCGCCTCCTCTTCCGCGGACGCCTTCTGCTCCAGGCCGCCTCCCCTCCTCGGGGTGGGGGGGGGAGCCTCGGCCTCCTCCTCCTCCTCCTCCTCCTCCTCCTCCTCCTCCTCCTCCTCCTCCTCCTCCTCCTCCTCCTCCTCCTCCTCCCTCCTCCTCCTCCTCCTCCTTCTCCTCCTCCTCCCCGCTCCTTCTCGCCCCTCCTCCTCGCTCCTACTTTCCTC
>CAUYUJ010016008.1:163645-192789 GCA_963575745.1 Prorocentrum cordatum | reverse complement strand
TGTCCCTCCAAGGTGCCAGAAGATCGGAGCCCTCTGACTTCGTGGTCGTTCGTTCGTCCGCTCGCTCGTTGCCCCCCCCTGGGTCCCTGCCTCTCCCCATGATGGACACGGTGGCCCCAAGAGAGCAGAAGGGGCCCAGAGGAACACAGCCCCCAGGATCCCTTTATTGCTTTACAAAGGTCCTAGATGCTCGCCTTCCCCCCTCCCTCCCTTCCTACACTGCTCCCCTCTTGCTCCTGGAGATCGACGATGCTCTGTGTCTGTGTTCTCCCCCTCCTGAGTCCTAGAGGGTCGAGGCCCTGTTTTCGTGGTCGCTCGCTCGTCCGCTCGCTCGTTGCCCCCTCCCCCCCCGGGCCCCTGCCTCTCCCCACGGATGCTCGTGGAAGCGCCAGGAGAGCTGAAGGGGCCCAGTAGACACAAACACATAGACACAGATCCCAGAACCCCCAATCTTTCTCCATCTGTTCCGATACAGTCGGGGAGTTGACCTTTGAGTTCTCCCCCCCCCGCTTTGCCCCCCTCCCAGACCCCCGACATCATGTTTTTTTGGACGCCCGAAATGGGTACAGTCGGGGCGTTGACCAAAGGAACCCTAAATAAGGAACGAGGCCCCTTTTTTCTCCATAAGTTAACCTTCGATGTCCCATCGAAAACATGAGGAAACCCTGAGGCAAGCTGCGAAACAATCAAGGAACACGGAGCCCCTCCCCAACGAAAAGGGTTCCTTCTTCAGGGCCCCGACTGTACCTGTTATTGGGAATCGACGTTTCGTTCTGTCTGTGTGTGTTGTTGTCCCTCCGGAGTTCTAGAGCATCGGAACCCTCTGTGTTCGTGGTCGCTCGTCCGTCCGTTTGCCCCCTCTACCCACGGAGCCACCAGAGCTCCTGCAGAGGGGGGGCCCATAGGGAGAACTGAAAGGAACCCATAGGGGCACACAAAGAAATAGACACCAATCCCATACGTTTCAATATACTTTTCAATATATCTCCAAATGTTCTGGATATCCGTCTTCCCCCCCCCCACATCCTACATGTTCCTATATTGTTCCTGGGGCGCGACGACACTTTGTGTCTGTGTTTTTCCCTCCTCAGTTCTAGAGGATCGTAGCCCTCTGTTTTCGTGGTCGTTCGTTCGTCCGTTCGCTCGTTGCCCTCCGGGCCACCTGAGCACCTGACAATCCCCATGATGGACCTGGTGACACCAGGAGAGCTGCAAGGGCCCATAAGGACACACAACGACATAGACACAACTCCCAGGGTTCCCCATATGTTTCACATGCTCGGGATCTTTGCCTTCCCCTGCACTTCCCATATTTCCCCATATCTTCCTGGGAACCGACGATTGCTAGTGCCTGTGTGTTGCTCCTCCTCCTCTGCAAAAACGCCTACGCTCCTCGCCCCACCTCGCCCGGGCCTCGCCCTCTCTCGCGCAAGAGCCAAGGCATGCGTGCCACTTGGTTCTCGATAACACGCGATCGCCCAAACATCCAGCGTCTCGAAACAAACATCGGGACGGAGGCTCTGTTCATCGGTCTCTTCGGCACGTCGAGGCCCTCGCAAGAGCCCCAGGACACTCAAAAACCGCCCCGGGATGAACAACCGGTCCAGGGAAACGGATTGGGACTTCCCGGGGCCCCGCATTTCCGCATGGCGAAACTCGAAGCATGGGATGTCTGGTTGCGCGCCCACCCTGGTCAGGCCACGGTCCGCGATGGCGCCGTCTGGGAATGAGCCGCCCCCGTGGACAGTTTCCCAGACGGCGCTGGCGCGAGTCGTGACGTGACTGGCCCCCTCCCCCCTCCTTTGCCCTACTCCCAGACCCCCGACGTCATGTTTCTTGTCAACGTCGGTCTCCAAAGGCCTCGATCCATTCCCTGGGACCGGTTCTTCACCCAACATCAGTTTGACGATCCCGGGGCCCGGTGCCGGGCTTGACGGCCTCCAGAGTCCGAAGACTGCAGATGCCTCCCGTCGTATTTGTTTCATCACCAGAGGGGTCGAACGGACATAACTAGGGGGAAAACAAACCTACCTCGCTTTTGACCACCCTCGCTTCCAAGAGATACCAAACGATGCCAAGCTACGGCCCGTACTGGTCAGGCCGCCTGACGAGGAGGCGCGTGGTATGACTTGGTTTTGCCTGGAAGCGGGGTAGGTAATTCACGCTCTGAGTAATGTCCGCTCGTCAAGAGGGATACACAGACACCCTTCGAGGCACCCTGCACGTATACCCTCAGAGGGGGTGACGGTGTCGCAAGTTGCTGGCTCTCAGTGGTGATTCATAAACTAGAACCCTCCCCCGAGGCCTATGATGGTCCAACCTGCTTTAGCCTCGATCACGAGAAAGAACTTCGAGCCCCCCAAAAAGTACTGAAACTCAATGGGTTTCACGTGTCGCGCCCTGGGAGACACTCGTCCGACACCGTTTCGACACCGTCCCGACACCTTTTTGTATCCGGGCGCTCGAACCATTACCCCTGGGACGCCGCCCTCAAAAGCACGACGGGAACAGCACATCACCCGAGGCCCAGGAACACCCCTGGGAGGGTGCCTGGGCATCTTTGCTTCGTGGCCGTGTCTGGGCCCCCCCCCCCCCCCCCTGGCCACACCCGCTGCCGCGCAGAGAGGACGCAGCACCGCGGCCTCCGGCGGGGAGGCGGCCGCGGCGTGGCCGCGGCCCGGCGCCGCGGGGAAGGCGGCCAGGGGCTGCGCCTGCGGGCACGGGCAGCTGCCGGGGCACCGCTGCTCCCGTGTCACGGGCGTTCTCCTCGGACCCCGTGGCCCAAGATGCTCCCCTGGCCATCGCTCGGACGTCCCTGCCCTGTGCTCTCTTCGGTTTCGTGCGCGGTTCTCTCGCCAAAGGATCAAGGATGCCCCTCGATGGCCCTCGCCGAAGGAAAAGCGCACGCGTCCGAGCGATGCCAAGTCCCTGGGCCCCCCGAAATTAACATTGACGGCGAGACGAAGGAGGGGGCGTGAGTGGACAGAGACGTTCGAACTCCCAGGGGCACCGCCTGTGCTGAGATCAGCATGGACGCTGGGGCCGGCGGGGTGCTTCAGCATGCCCCCCGAACGTGTAAGGGTTCGAATCCTGGCGAGGCATTTGTCCACGCCGCGCGATGCTGTTATTGCGTCGGGCCCCGGGGCCCCCACAGATCGAGCAGGCTAGCACAAGGAAGCTCTGGTCTTGATGCTTTGCGATGTTGCATTTTTTCGCAACGTCGGATCTCAGTACTTACCGCTACTCCCTGGACCTCTCCTCCTGGGGTGTGTTCTAGCCAGAGTTCCGTCGGAAGGAATCCTGCCGTGGCGACGAGGGCCCTCCTCCAGGACGAGCATCGGTACGGGTATCTCTTCCTTCTGCAGCAACTGTAGGAAACTGTTGGTCGGCCAATGGCGTCCAACAGCGCAGAAAAAAACCCGCGCAACGCGGACGTCATGCATCTCCCCCACATGGCTCTATTGGACGTGAATGGTCGCACCTGGTCGCTCTTGAAAGCTATTTGAACGCTATTCGGTTCTTTTTGGCGCTCTTGGGCGCTACGCGGGGCGCCATAATTTTTAAACAAAAAAAACGCTGTCGGGCGCTGCTCGCCGATACACAGTCAATCCAACGCGAGCGGGAGATGCTTTGCTTTACTCTCTATCACGTAGCCTCCTCTCTGTCAGCGGGGTGCAGTGGCCGGAACTGTGCCCGAATGTCTCTGCCCGAGTGTGGCCCGAACTGGCGCCCGACATGTTCCGACCGCGCCCGAGCGTGACCAAACGCTTCGGCTCGAAGCCAACACGCGTTTCGGCGTCGGCCCCAAGCTCGGGCGCACGGCGCTCGGTCACAGCGTCCAGTATTAAGTCGGGCCTGTCCCCCTACAGGGGAATTTTCAACGAAAAATAAATAGAACATGCCCCCAAAATAATCAAAAAATAGTCCAAACGTAGTCTGGGGGCTATTTTTTAGTATTTTTTTAACCCTTTTGGAATACTTTTGGTGCATTTTTTATCTTTCGTCGAGAATCCCCCATGTAGGGGGACAGGCCCGGCATCAGTCCAGCACCTCCTCGGACGCACACGTCCTCGGTCGCGCCCCCTCTTGGGCGGACCGCCGGGCGGGCGCGCACCAGGGATCAGGGATCCGTCGGCCAATACGCTTTTCGACGTCGGCCCCAGGTTCGGGCACGCGGCGCTCGGTCACAGTGTCCAGTACCTCTTCGGACGCATCTGTGCTCGGTCGCGCCCCTCTGGAACTTCGCCTCCGGCTCCTGTCCGAGGCGTACCTTTTCCTGTGCAAGCTATTCGGCACCGCCTGCACCCCGCGCCCTCTGGCCGCCTGAGGCCCCGCCCGCCCGCGCCCTGTCTCCCCAATTAGTGCTTCGCGCGCCCCGCCTAATTAGCTCTTAACCGGAAGAGGCCCGCTCTCGACCCGCAGACCCAAAAACTGTGCTCGGCCGCGCGCCTCTTGGGGCGGACCGCCGGGCGGGCGCGCACCAGGGATCAGGGCTCCATGGAGGATCTGGCGCGCGGGCGCCAGGCCCACGGCTCACCACCCTGGAACATATCCCTACCCCTATGCTTAAGTCGGGCCTGTCCCCCTACAAGGGGATTTTCGACGAAAGATAAGAAATACCCCAAGAATAATAAGAAATAGCCCAAACATAGTCCGGGGACTATGTTTTTAGCATTGTTTGACCTTCTTGGGGTATGGTTTGGGCATGTTTTATTTTTCGTCGAAAATCCCCCTGTAGGGGGACACGCCCGACATAACCCTATGCTGGGCTTCTCCTCATCACGATGCCAATTTCAGGGATTCCCTGAGTTCTGCAGGGCGAACCCCCAAGATTGTCATCGCCTTCTGGCGTGTCAATCTCATGGATCGGGATAGGTTCGAGGCTGGTGAACAGCTCGGGGGAGGGAGCCCCCGAGGCATGGCGGCAGTGCCGCCCGACTCGGCGACGGAGCGCACCAAGGGAGCTCAAGGGGCACAAGGACACACAAATAGATACACACAAATAAAATGATGCCCCGTATTTTCTCATATTTTCTGGGGTTTCGTCTTCCCGCCCAACTCCCATATTTTCCCATCTTGTCTTGGGGGTCGACGATTAATTGTGTCAGTGTGTTGTTCCCCCTCCTGATGAGCATGCAGACGGGACCTGTCTCGCCGACCCACGCGCCCCAGTCCACGTTGGCGCCGCCTTCCTCGAGATGCAGCAGCCAGGAGCTCGACCACGAGGAGCCTTCCACAAAAAAAACCCAACCCCGAGACCCCAGGATGTCTGCTGATGTCTGGCACGGGGGCGTCACGTGCTCCATGCGGGGGCCCTCGAGACCAAAGGGAAACCCAGGGCACCCCGGAGGCAAGCAGGATGTTTCTTGGCATGGGTTTCCACTGCAGGGGCATGGCATGGCGCCAGGATGCCTCTGGGGAAACCAGCAGGTGCCGATACCGCTGCCCCCCGGACCTCCCCCGGGGTGCGCTCTGACCAGAATTTCGAAGCGAATCCAGGGGCGGCGACGAGGGCTGAGGGCCTCCCAGGAGGCCCAAAAGAGAGGAAAACCGCCAAAGCGCACACGCCGTTCATTTCTAATCGTGCTCATTTCTAAGTGTGCTCGTTTCTAAGTTTCCTGGCCCCCTACTGGCCAGGAAGAGGCCCGCGAATGACCCAACCATATGCAGTTGTGGGTACCGCAATTATGAATACATTCTGCGGTGCTCCCTATGGGGCCACGAAGCGCTGCACTGGGTGGGCGAAACGCACGGAGTAAGGGCTGTGCTGGGTGGTGGCTGACGCATACGGGCGGTGCCACTGGGACCTTCGGTGTAGCTCCCTATGGGGCCACGATGCGCTGTACTGGGTGGGTGAAACGCAAGGAGCAAAGGCTGTGCTGGGTGGAGGTTGACGCATGCGGGCGGTGCCACT
The DNA here is from genome assembly GCA_963575745.1 of Prorocentrum cordatum. Taxonomy (NCBI): domain Eukaryota; class Dinophyceae; order Prorocentrales; family Prorocentraceae; genus Prorocentrum; species Prorocentrum cordatum. Next base: position 186,875 of record CAUYUJ010016008.1, on the reverse strand, counting down.
GGGACCTTCGGTGGAGCTCCCTATGGGGCCACGAAGCGCTGTACTGGGTGGGCGAGACGCAGGGAGCAAGGGCTGTGCTGGGTGGTGGCTGACGCATTCGGGGGGTGCCACTGAGACCTTCGGTGCAGCTCCCTATGGGGCCACGGAACGCTGCACTGGGTGGGTGAAACGCAGGGAGCAAGGGCTGTGCTGGGTGGTGGCGGACGCATGCGGGCGAGGCCATTGGGACCTTCGCAGGAGCCCCCTATGGGGCCACGAAGCGCTGTACTGGGTGGGTGAAACGCAGGGAGCAAGAGCTGTGCTGGGTGGTGGCTGACGCATGCGGGCGGTGCCACTGGGACCTTCGGTGGAGCCCCCTTATGGGGCCACGAAACGCTGTCCTGGATGGGGGGGGCGCATGCAACCTGCGCCACTGGGACCTTCGGTGGAGCCCCCTATGGGGCCACGAAGCGCTGTCCTGGACGGGGGGGACGCATGCAACCTGCGCCACTGGGACCTTCGGTGGAGCTCCCTCTGGGGCCACGAAACGCTGTCCTGGGTGTGGGGGACGCATGCAAGCTGCGCCACTGGGACCTTTGGTGGGGCTCCCTATGGGGCCACGAAACGCTGTCCTAGGTTAGGGGGGCGCACGCAACCTGCGCCATTGAGACCTCCGGTGGGGCTCCCTATGGGGCCACGAAGCGCTGTCCTAGATGGGGGGACACATGCAACCTGCGCCACTGGGATCTTCGGTGGAGCTCCCTGTGGGGCCACGAAACGCTGTCCTGGGTGGGAGGGACGCATGCAACCTGCGCCACTGGGACCTTTGGTGGGGCTCCTTATGGGGCCACGAAACGCTGTCCTGGATGGGGGGGACGCATGCAACCTGCGCCACTGGGACCTTCGGTGGAGCTCCCTATGGGGCCACGAAACGCTGTCCTGTGTTAGGGGGACGCATGCAACCTGCGCCACTGGGACCTTCGGTGGAGCTCCCTATGGGGCCACGAAGCGCTGTCCTGGATGGGGGGGCGCATGCAACCTGCGCCACTGGGATCTTCGGTGGAGCTCCCTATGGGGTCACGAAACGCTGTCCTGGGTGGGGGGACGCATGCAACCTGCGCCACTGGGACCTTCGGTGGAGTTCCCTTGTGGGGCCACGAAGCGCTGTCCTGGGTGGGGGGGACGCATGCAACCTGCGCCACTGGGACCTTCGGTGGAACTCCATATGGGGCCACGAAACGCTGTCCTGGGTGGGAGGGACGCATGCAACCTGCGCCACTGGGATCTTCGGTGGAGCTCCCTGTGGGGCCACGAAACGTTGTCCTGGGTGGGGGGACGCATGCAACCTGCGCCATTGAGACCTTCGGTGGAGCTCCCTATGGGGCCACGAAGCGCTGCCCTGGGTGGGGGGACGCATGCAACCTGCGCCACTGGGACCCTCGGTGGAGCTCCCTATGGGGCCACGAAGCGCAACCCTGGGTTAGGGGGACGCATGCAACCTGCGCCACTGGGACCTTCGGTGGAGCTCCCTATGGGGCCACGAAACGCTGTCCTGGATGGGGGGACGCATGCAACCTGCGCCACTGGGATCTTCGGTGGAGCTCCCTATGGGGTCACGAAACGCTGTCCTGGGTGGGGGGACGCATGCAACCTGCGCCACTGGGACCTTCGGTGGAGTTCCCTTGTGGGGCCACGAAGCGCTGTCCTGGGTGGGGGGGACGCATGCAACCTGCGCCACTGGGACCTTCGGTGGAACTCCATATGGGGCCACGAAACGCTGTCCTGGGTGGGAGGGACGCATGCAACCTGCGCCACTGGGATCTTCGGTGGAGCTCCCTGTGGGGCCACGAAACGTTGTCCTGGGTGGGGGGACGCATGCAACCTGCGCCATTGAGACCTTCGGTGGAGCTCCCTATGGGGCCACGAAGCGCTGCCCTGGGTGGGGGGACGCATGCAACCTGCGCCACTGGGACCTTCGGTGGAGCTCCCTATGGGGCCACGAAGCGCGCAACCCTGGGTTAGGGGGACGCATGCAACCTGCGCCACTGGGACCTTCGGTGGAGCTCCCTATGGGGCCACGAAACGCTGTCCTGGATGGGGGGACGCATGCAACCTGCGCCACTGGGATCTTCGGTGGAGTTCCCTATGGGGCCACGAAACGCTGTCCTGGGTGGGGGGGACGCATGCAACCTGCGCCACTGGGACCTTCGGCTGTCCTGTGTTAGGGGGGACGCGTGCAACCTGCGCCACTGGGACCTTCGGTAGAGCTCCCTATGGGGCCACGAAGCGCTGTCCTGGATGGGGGGGACGCGTGCAACCTGCGCCACTGGGACCTTCGGTGGAGCTCCCTGTGGGGCCACGAAACGCTGTCCTGGGTGGGAGAACGCATGCAACCTGCGCCACTGGGACCTTCGGTGGAGCTCCCTATGGGGCCAAGAAAGACTGTCCTGAGTGGGGGGGGGGGGGGCGCATGCAACCTGCGCCACTGGGACCTTTGTGATGGCATGGAGGGAGGGGGCAACGGGAGGAGAAGGAGACGCGGGGCACCGTCTCTGCAAAACGAGGACCCAACACCACAGGATGGTTGGGAAAAACAATGGATTTTCGAAGCATTAGAATGAGCAATGTGTAGCGATAGGGGCACCTTTTCCTCCTCTGAACCTCAGGTGCCGCTCTTCTCGGGGTCCTTCTGACCCTGGTCAATCCAGACCCGGGTCAGTCAGGCGTTGCAGAACCCTGCTAGATCCTGCAAGATCCTGCACCCAAGCCCGGCCCAGCGAGAAGGATCCTGCAAGATCCTCCAGGATCTGCACCCAAGCCCGGGTCAGTGCGACCCTGGCCCTGCAGGATCCTGCAAGATCCGGCGCTCTGGCTGACCCCCGTTTGCATCGACCCCCGTCTCTTGAGCCCCGAGCTTGTCGGCTGCACGTAAGAGTGGCCCTGGGTAAGAGTGACGTGCGCGGCTTTTGGGGGGCGCGAGGGAGCCAAACCCAAGGGCGCGGGCCGCTGACACCGCACCGTGCTCGGCGATCGGGGGGAGCCCGATGAGCCCGCACCAAAGGACACTCCAGCGAAGGGCCACTCTTTACGTCTAGCCGAGCTCCTCCCCCGGAGCGCCCACGCCGGCACTGGCGGGGACGCCAGCGCCGAGCCGGGGCGCAGGGCCGCCGGTGCGGCCAGGACCCCGGGCCGGGCACCGGGCCGCGCGGGCGGCGCCGCGGGCGAGAGCGCGGGCGGCGGCGGCGAGGGCAGGTGACGCCGCACCGGCGGGGGCGACGCCGGCGGCGGGCCTGCAGTGGGGGCCCCAAGCTCGGCGGCGAGCGAGGGGGGGGAGCGAGGAGGAGGGGGCCTCCTCAGGAGGTTCGGAGGTCCCCCGGCCTTCGGAGAAGTTTTCTGTAGGCCTTCCCCGAAGACGGCAAGGAGACTTCTTCTCAGGAGGCGCGAGGGCTTCTGAGGAGCCCCGCTGCCTTCTGAGAAGGCCTTCTCCTTCCCACTTCCCCCCCCCGCGCTCGCCGCCGACGAGAAGGTGCCCAGATCTGCGGGGATGCGAGGCTCCCCAAGAACAAGGACCACTGGCTCCCGGAGGGGCTCTCCCGTGTCTTATAGGGGGCCACATGCGAACCCTACCCCTACCTCCCACGATTTCTGAGGGGGAGGGTGGGGTTCACAAGCTCGGGCGGGTTTGTGGCGAGGCGTCGCCACGCTGCCGCCCGTGGCCGCCTCGTGGTCGCCTCGTGGTCGCCGGGTGGGTCCGGCGATGTGGCCGCCTCGCGGCTGCCTCGCGGCCACCTCCGGCTTGCCCCACGCAGGCTGCACCACGTAGAGGAGGAGGCGGGAGGAGGAGGAGGCGGGAGGAGGAGGAGGAGGAGGAGGAGGAGGAGGAGGAGGAGGAGATTACACCACGGAGTGTGCACCATGCGGCTTGCACGTCCTCGGTGCCGTAGCTTCCTGCTTGGGGCCCGCGCTGGAGGCTCTTCGCTGTTCCTCGCCGTCGGCCTCTGGGGCCCGTGAAAGCGGCCCGGGGGCCATCAAATATTGGCCTCGGACGGAAAACTTCTGCCTGGGAAGGGGTCGGTCGGGACCTCTGGGACCGCGGATGGAAGAAAATCAGATCGGGGTACGTCCTGGGGCCCTGCGGCGACCTCCAAACATCCAATGACTTTACCGCGCGGTCCGCCGCCGCACGGTTCTGGGACCTCGGAGGCCCCAGTCGCACATCCTCGGAGAACCCCGGAGGTCCTCCGATGTGATGTTTTCAATCCGCGGCCCCCGGGGTAGTTACGCGTCCTGGATATGTTTTTGATGGTCCTGGGGCCCGATAACCAAACCCCGGACGTCGAAATCAAGAGGAAACGGCAGGATTGAACAAACATATCTTCAGAGATCTGGCACAACCCAAAGGCGCGTTTTGCACGATCCGCGATAACGGCCCCTTCACCTGGTACGGTTCGCGCCAGCGCCGTTTAGGAATGGCCGGGGGCAGGGGATTCCCAGACAGCGCCAGCGCGAATCGTGACGTTACCGCCTCTTGGGGCCTCCTGGTGGCCTCTTGGGGCGGAAGGCTCGGATGTTCGGTTCGTGTTCCCTCTCTTGGCCCCCTTTTGGGGCTGTGTTGGGACCATCTTGGGCCGATTAGGGGCCCTCTTGGAAGCCTCTTGGACCGTCTTAGGGCGGCTTCTGGGGCCTTTATATGGACGCCAGGCCGCTTCGAGAAGCCGCCACGGCGAGAACGCCAAAATCCTTCGAAAACAATCGGGGGATCAATGATTTTGGCCTCTTGGGGCTCCCCCCGCGAACGGCCGTTACTTATCGCGAGAGAAGCGACAACCGGACCCCTGTCCCACAGAAGCCGTGCGGCCGCCCCGAAGCCCCGACGACTCACCACTCGGCGTGGTCGCCCCGCGCCGCTGCGTTAGGGCTCCCAACTTCGCGCTGCGCGCTCCGCGCTCCGCGAAGCGCGAACAACTTCGCGCTCTCGCGCCGCCCCCCCAAAGGGAGAAACGGAGGACGAGGAAGAGGGGGAGAAGGAAAGAGGACGGCGAAGCGCGAGGACGAGGAGGAGGAGGAGGAGGAGGAGGAGGAGGAGAGGAGGAGGAGGAGGAGAGGAGGAGGAGGGAGGAGGAGAGAGGAGGAGGAGGAGGAGGAGAGAGGGAGGAGGTAGAGGACCGACCGCTGAGCTCAGCAGGCAGGAGGAGGAGGAGGAGGAGGAGGAGGGGGAGCAGGAACGAACTTCGCGCCCTCGTGGGAGCCCTTGGCTTTGGGCCCCCGCACGCCTGGCGCACGCGCAGCTGCGGCGCTGGCGAAGGGCCACGTGGGCGTGTCGAGCCAGCCGTAGCTCGCGCTCCAGGAGGGCCTGCCAGCAGGGGGAGAGGGAGGCACCAGACCCCCTCGAGTCCTGAGAGAATCGCGACTCCTCCTCCCCCTCCTCCTCATCCCCCTCCCCCTCCCCCTCCTTCTCCTCCTCCTCCTCCTCCTCCTCCTCCTCCTCCTCCTCCTCGAGTCCTGCGAAAATCGCGATGGGAGGCTTCAGACAATCTTCGCCACAGGCGGGCCCGCGCCAGGCCCCGGGACCGTGCACAAAACGCCTCAGGATAAAAAATAACCGGTCCCGGGGAATGGGAGAAGATCTTTGGGAGCCGGCGTTTGGGAACAGATCACAGCGCCGTGGGCCTGGGAAGGGAAGAGGACGAGGTGGAGGGGTCATCCATCGACTGCCTTCGGCATTAGCGTCAGGAGATGGAGGCAGTGGAGGGGGTGGTTTTGGAGCAGGTGGTGGAGAGCAGGGAGGTGGAGAGAAAGGAAGGGAGACAGAGAGACTGGGACAAGTATTGCAGCGCGTGCGCAATTCAAATAAGACCGCGGTTTGAAATGCAAGGGTGCAGCGAATACGCGGGACGTCATTACAAAACATCTGGCCATGCAAATCGCTGCTATATGTCCTCTTATTTTGAGTCCGAGTCCGAGTCCGAAGCGATCACGGTGTAGAGCGGGGCGAGATGGTTGGATGAAAGGTTATGTGCAACTATCAGAGAGCTGGCTGCCTTTGTACAACTATCAGGGATCTGCCTGAGGCAGTGGCAGACATCTAACAAAAGAGAGACGCCAGCACAAGCACGCAGAGAGATAGAGGTACACAACACAACCACAAAAAAAGAAAAGAGCAAGAGAGAGAGAGAGAGAAAGAGAGAGAGGGAGAGAGGTGGATGAGAAGGACGAGGACAAGGTAGAGGACGATGAGGATGAGGGTATGGAGGATAGGAGGATACGAGGAGGAGGACCAGCGCATCTGACTGTGTTCTGTCTGTCTGCTTACTGTACTGCCACGAGCGCTTCTCGCGCTTCCTTGATGAGCATATCAAGGGTGATGGGGGGGCTGAAACAAGGCCTGCTTCGCATGCCTCCCTTGGGGTGGCGGCAGGTCTTGAAACAGTTCAGGGCTGCGACCTTATTATTGCTGGTGGGGCTCCCAAGGCATTCGCTCTTAAACGCCCTGGGCAAGAACTCACTGTAAGCGCCACAAGCCCAGCAGGCCAAAACGCAGCACCACACACACACACACACCACACACACGCACACAAACCAACAAAAACTATAGCCTCGATCCCCTGGCCACCGCCACTCTCTCCTCTCCCCCTCCCCCCTGCCTTCCTCCTCCTCCTCCTCCACTTCCTCCTCCTCCTCCTCCTCCTCCTCCTTCCCCCCTCCCATCGCCCTTCCTTCCCTCTCCTTTCCCCTGCCCCCCCCCCCCCCTCCTGCCCTTACAGTCACCATCTCCTCCCATCGTCCTTCCCTCCCTCTCCCCTCTCATCCCCCCCCGGCTCCCCTCTGCCCTCCTGCTCATCCTCACCCCATTGCCCTTCCCTCTCCTCTGCCCTCCCCTACCCTCCCCCCTGCCCTCCCACTCATCCTCCTCCCGTCGCCCTTCCCTCCCTCCCCTCTTCCCTCGTCCTCCTCCCGTCGCCCTTCCTTCCCTCTCCTCGCCCCCGCCCCGCCTACCCCCCCCCTGCCCTCATCCTGCTCCCGTCGCCCTTCCCTCCCTCTCCTCTCCTCCGCCACCCCCCTCCTCCGCCGCTCTCCCTCGTAGCACCACCCTCTCCTCCTGCCCGCAGCCGCCGGTCTCGCCCCCTTGCTGAGGGGCAGGGCAACGTCAGGGGGGGGGGGGGGGCTGGCTCGGGTTGGGGGGGGGCAGCCTCGACGAGGACCGCGAGGGCCGAGGATCGACCGTCGACCGCGAGGATCCGAGGATCGACTGTGGGACCCCTGGGCTCTCAGCACCTCCCGTCGGCCCGCCGGCCTCCTCCGCCGGGCCGGGAACTCCGCGGATGCGCGGGTGGCCCGCCGGCAGCGGCCTCCCTGGGCGAGGAGCGGGGCCGGGGCCTGCCTCGGGCCACTGTGGTGGGGCCGCTTTGACGGTGCTGCTGGGCTCTGGCGTGGGGCAGGGCAGGCGGGCCAGGGTGCACCTCTTTTTTTTGTGTTTTGGCGCGAGCAGAAGAGCGACATATGAGCTCCGACGTGTCGTAGAGCACCGAAAGGATATTGGGCTTTGTGCCGCCACCGCGCCGCAGGGCCAGGGTGCACCTCTTTGGTGCGCTCGTGCGCGCGCTCGTTGACGCCTGCGCGGCGAGCGCTGCTCCAGCGTGTCTGACCCCCCCCCCTGCCTGGAGGGGGGCCCGCCGCCGTCGCTGCGGATGGTCCAGTCTGTGGATGACTCCCTCTTATGTTGCATCCTCGGGGATCCTTGTCTGTCCCGTCGCGGCCCTATCTGCGTCGAATCCGTGTCGAATCCATGTCGGCCTCGTCGGATCCGTGTCGAATCCGTGTCGAAATCGCGTCGAATACACGCCAAATCCGTGTCGAGGCTGCAACGAGCCCGCGTCGGGCACAAGAAAAGACACGAATTTGGGGACAGGTGAGGTCCCCCGAAGATGCAACGTAATCCTTCACGCTCCAGCTAGCTGCGAGAGGCATCGCGAGCGCGCATGCAGGTCTCGCGCCTTTTTGCACCACCTACCCGCCACCGGCTCCAGGATGGCGCAAGAGCGCCCACAGCCATGGCTGTTGGCTCGCCCGCGTCTGACCCGGCAGCTTGCGGCGAGGCCGCGGGCGCACCCGTGCGGGGCGCCGCGCAGCCCAAGGTGCTGGGCATCGCCATCGACGCGGAGCTGCCCCTGGAAGCGCTGCTGGGCCGAGCGCGCTCCCAAACTGCGGGAGCCCGCACGGCGCCCGGCAGCGGGGCTCAACTACGGACCTGGGCCTGGGCCTGCCGCTCGTGCCGGACCCGCTGCCGCGCCGCGCAGGAGTCGAGGGCACTCCGTGGCACTGAACTGCTGGCTCGCCACGCCGAGGGCCGGGGCTACGTGGCGGCGCAGCTCAATCGGGGATGGACAGACCCCCCTTTAGCAAAACGCGGTTTAGTGAAAACGACCTGAGGCCCAAACCTGGCGGGCGCAGGCCTGGAAAATAGCGGCCGCGGCGCCCTCTCGAGAACCGCAAACGGACAATTCGCTAATCGACGTGTCATTGTTGGGGGTTCTGTCCACCCCCGACTCAACAGGACGCACTGCAACGTCGCCAAGTGCGTGCTCGGGCTGCCTCCGCACCTTCTGGCCCCGCATCTCTTGGCACGGGCGTGCACGTGAGGGCCTTCCTGGAGACCCACATGCTGACGAGGGTGGCGGCGAAGGTGGCGTAGCGTACTAGTTTGGCTTGGGCTCGGATGCTATTGCTGCCGCCGGGGGGTACCGATCGCACCGGCGATCCGTGCAGCGATGGGCCAGCCAGCGGCCACGTGGGTGCACCACGCCGCGGCCGTCGCGGGCCAGTTTGGTGAGGAAGCCCCTCCGCCATTTCTTGCCGCAGAGGCGGAGCGCGGCCCTGATGCCCACCGCGCCGCCGTCCGTGCTTGGGCGCGCAGCAGCGTGATCCCGAAGATTCGGGAAAGGGAGCGGACATGATTCTGCGAACAACTGGCCCTCCTCAACGACGAAGGCCTTGTCCCGCTGTCGGAAGTGCTGCCCTTGAACAGCGCGTGGCCGGAAGCTCTGCGGTGGGCCCCCTTAGGGCATGACCATGTGGCGCTTCCACAGGGCGTTGTGCGCGGCCCGGATTACGGCCGAGGTGCATGCCTGCGTCTGGGGTATGGTCCGCAATAAAAAGGGCCTACAATCCTTTGGGAGGGGACCTCCATTAGCAGGGCCAGGAACGTTAGGGATAGGACGCCTTTTCTGCAGATGTATCGAGCCAGACCGCCCAAATCTATTACCCCTAATGCGAAGACGGGGGCCTAAGTTAGGCCACGTCTTCATCGTGTTATTAGGGTCAGGGGTTCTTTTGTCCTCGATCAGTTGAGTGCGCGAGAGAAGAGTCGTGCGCTGCGTGCATCAGGGAGGGCCCCACGATGTCTTGGGGATGCCCCCCCTGGGCTGGAGGACCATCCACCTTGTTGGAGGGCGTGCCGGCCCATCCGTTATCGTACGGCCTAGCTGGGCCCCCGAGAGAGAGGGGGAAGAACACAAGTTTTCGGCGCTTCCCCCCCGTTTTCGGCACTTCCCCCCCGTCTTTCGGCTCGTCCCCAAAGCTTTCTCGGCTCTTTCCCCCCGTTTCTCGCTTCTTCTCCCCCGATCCCCTCCCCTCCTCCCGCCATCCGTGGTTTTGGGTGTGCCAGCCCCACCGCAATCGAACGGCTGTCATTGACAGCCTGCCCCTCACGCCTGGTATCCAGCCTATCTGGCGGCATGCTGGGGAGGAGGAGGAGGAGGAGGAGGAGGAGGAGGAGGAGGAAGAGGAGGGGGAGGGGGAGAGGGAGGGGGAGGAGGAGGGGGAGGAGGAGGAGGAGCAGGAGGAGGAGGAGGAGGAGGGGGCGACTTCCTGGGACCATCGGCAAGGGCTTGCGCTGTGAAGTACCATTAAAATGCGAGAGAAAGAGAGAGAGAGAGAGAGAGAGTGAGTCTGAGCGGAGAGTCGCGCGCTGCGTGCACCAGGGCGGGCCCCAAGCGGCTGCCCCCTGGGGCGCCCCTTCGGGGGGCCGCCCGCCACCCCCCTTGCGCAGGCCCCGAGGCCCTGCGGGGACGTGGGCGCTCGCAGCGGGGCGGACCCGCCCCGAGGGGCACCCGCGCTGCACGCAGTCCAAAAATCACGCAGTCCGCTGGTCTGAGGCGGAACGGTCGGGCGACCCGCTTGGGGGGGGGGGCGCCCCCCCCCCCCCCCCCCCGAAGAGGACCCCCCCCCTGAAGACGAGCGGCAGGCCCAGGACCCGCGACGCCGTTTGCTGCTTCCCGGCGCGGCGTGCCTCGGAGTTGGGCCGGGACCGACCGTCCCGGCACTCCTACAGGGCAGTTTTTTTGATACATCGGATTGTTATATATATATATGTAGAATATGGGATGTTTAATACATGACTCATGTATGAATGAATGTATGTATGAGCTCATCGTTGGTTTTAATACTAAATCCTTGCATTCTAATACGTGATCCGCACGCAGAGCATGTATAAAAAAACGGCACTGTAGCCCTACCACGAAATGTTCTCAGAACCCGAAAATGTTCAAATAACAAAAACAATGTTCTTAGAACATAAACCCGACGTGGCAAAGCAAGACAGTCCCAACAAGACATGTTCTAAGAACACTTCGCGGGAACCACAAAAGGTTCTTAGAATATTGTTTAGTAGGGCTATGGGGGAGCCAGGACGCTTCGCCACTGCTTGACTCAGAGGTCCCGGCCCCTCTCCCCGGGACTGGCATTTTCATCCCGAGCCACTGCCCTCCGGCTGAGGCGCTCAGATCCTGCCGTCACGAGCACCCTGGTGAGGAGCCAAACTCTATACACCGACGCTTTTTCCGGCCCCGCATGGACATTCGCGCAGGAACGCGGATCCTGGTGTATACGGGATCCTGGTGTATACATTTTGCACTGTTTCCCTGGGAGACCAGGGGAAAAGGATACACCACACCACCCCGACGTCGCCCCCGACCCTCAAAAAGTCGTGGGATTGAAAAAACAACCCGCCACTGGTAATGTATATGTTCCAGTTTGCGACCTCTCCCCAGGACCGGCTTCTCATCCCGAGCCAGTGCCCTCCGGCGGAGGCGCTCGGATCCTGCCGTCACGGGCACCCTGGATTGATGTTGCCCCCATCGTCCTTAAGGACCACATCCCAGAAATGATTTCGAGCACCCGGAAAAAAGTGTCGACAGAGTGCCGAAACAGTGTCGGACGAGAGTCTCCCAGGGCCCGACACGTGAAAACCCCCGAGTTCTGGTATTTCTTTTTGGTGCTCAAACTTATTTCTGGCGATGAAAGCTAAAGTACGTTGGAACAGCATAACCCTGGATGCCTGGCCCAAGGCGGTCGAAAGGGGGGATACCAAAGGGAGAGGCTTCCCAGACCGGGTCCGAGCAGATGGGGTCGGAGGAGCGCGCCGCATCGATGCTGCATCGCCGGCGCATCCCCGAGGCATCGGCGACGCCGGCGTGGAAAGGATCGAGCGAGTTCCACATCGAGCCGCATCGCCGAGGCACGACCGTGGCGCGCGCCAGAGCAGAGCACAGGGAAGCCCCTGCGCCCCTCGAGGAGGGAGCCCCCCCCCCCCCCAAGAGGAGCGGCAGGGGGAGAGCACCAGAGCCCGGCCCGGGCCCAATGTGCTCAGCAAAAATTAGCCCCAGAGGCCTCCAAGGGGTCCATCGGGACCCGTTTCCATGGGCGTATCTGGGGGAACAAAACATGGCATAAACAGAACAACTCGGAGGTCCGAAAGGATTTCTCGGATCCGCGCCGAGGCCCCCCGGCGGCGCCTCCGGCGCCGCCCCTGGCGCGCTCCGCGCGCCAGGGAGGGGGGTCCAGGGCCAATCCGAGGAATCCGCGCGGACCTCCGAGTTTGTATGTTTATGCCACTTTTGTTTCCCTCGTTTGTATCTGAGCCGTGGCGAGTTTGTATCCAGCCGTGGCGATGAGGGGGAGGAGGAGGAGGAGGGGGAGGGGGAGGAGGAGGAGGCGGAGGGGGAGGGGGAGGAGGAGGAGGAGGAGGAGGAGGAGGAGGAGGAGGAGGAGGAGGAGGAGGAGCCGTGGCGATGTTTATGTCCGAGTTTGTACCCAGCCGTGGCGACAAAAGGTTCTCCAGGAGGCTCCACGCCGGGAGGGGCGGACAGACGCTGTCCCCCTCAAGCCTATTACCCCCCGCTGTCGCGTTCTCCGGCTGCCGCGTGCGGAGTTATTTGGCGGCGGTGCCGCCTCAAAACGCCGTGGATGCTGCGAACGATTGAAACCGGTCCTCTTGCACAGCTATGCTCTGGAGCTCGGACCTCTTCATTTTCGCTCGTCGTTCGCTCGTCGTTCGTCGTTCCTCTTCCCCCCAAGCCTCCCTGAGCTACCCCCAGGCCCCAGGCCCTCCCCCCCCCAGCCTCCCTGGCCTCCCCCAGCTCCTTTGTGCAAGAGCCAGGGCACGCGTGGCATTTGTAGTCTGTGTTTTGGCAACGGCGCCTTTGGTCAACCATTCAATGCACTCGGTGCGCTATGGGGATTTGGCAAGGGGCTGGCAGAATAGTTGCCCGCCAGCAAAAACGTGCGTTCGAAATGTTTACTTTGGCGGTGGCGTTGTCAACAACTACCCCACGGAGCAAGCCAAGCAAAATAAATCGGCGTGGAGAAGATCAGGCTCCACACGGAGTTGCATCCTTGATGCATCGGCGATGCGGCGCGATCCTCCGACCCCATCTACTCATACCCCTTCTGGAAGGCCTAGAGCGAAACCTTCTCAGACCCCCGACGCCATGATTTTTTCACAACGTCGACCCCCAAGGGTCTCGACACATTACCCGGGACTGGCTTCTCATCCTGAGCCGTTTTCTGACGGCCCCGACGGCCAGTGAAGGCCCGTGGGTGCCGCAGCGGGCGAAAAATCACCCGCCACGTTTCTTTCATCACCCGATGGGGTCTGGGCTATGACTTCCTAAGATCGGCGACGAGCCCGGAGGGGACATGAGAAGTGGCGGGCCTTCTCAGAAGTCTCGGCGATCCAATATAGCCTTCTGATAAAATGTTCTAAAAGTCTTCCCCGAGAAGATGCAGAACATTTCTCAGATGCCGAGACAACTTCTGAGTAGGCCCGCCGCCTTCTGATAATCGAGGAACAACAAACAGCAGAAACATAAACTGTTGGCGGACCGCGCGGATTTCTCGCATCTGCGCTTAACCCCCCTCCATGGCGCGCGGAGCGCGCCAGGGGCGGCGCCGGAGGCGCCGCCGGGGGGGAGGCCCGGCGCGGATCCAAGAAATCCGCGCGGGGACCCAGAAATTTACGTTTGCGGCGATTTCTCTCCTTCTCCTTCGGGAGAAAACCCTTCTCCTTCTCACGTCCCCCCCTCGCTCGCCAGCGATGAGAGTCACCCTTCCCCTGCCTCGCCTTAGGTCGGGCGTGTCCTCCTACAGGCGGATTCTGGCCGAAATCTGAAAAATAGGCAAACCATGATCAAACAGAGTCGAAACATAATCAAAATCTCATCCCCAGACTATCTTGCATTATTTTTAAATTTTACTCCTGTACAGGGACAGGCCCGACTTAAGCCTCGCCCCGACTTAAGCCGACGACTTGTTATATATATATATATAACACAAAAAACACAACATAGAATCAACAATGGTTTCAACAAATCAAACCCTGACCATTTTTTATATGATTTATGAACATTCAACCTGTACAGTCGGACTCGATTGGAGAGGACACTCGAGAGGACACAAGACCCTTCCGAGGGCCACATTGCCACAGGAGTGTAGGAAAATGGATCGCGAGACACAGGACACAAGGGTACCCTTGATTTGGCAAGGTCGACCTACTAATCCTGGCGGCCTGTATCGGGCGTTGGCAGAACTGGGTTTAGCGGGACATGGTTTAGTGGTGTGTACTGGGGGACGCCCCCCTGCCCCGCTCCACTAACTGGAACTGCCGTCACCCGAAAAAAAACAGCTACGGCAGACCTGGTTTAGCGATTCTGGCCACTTCAGGGGCTCCAGGGCCCTACCACGAACCGGGTCCCCTTACCTGGGGTCCTGGCTATGCCCGACTGTAATAAGGACACAAAAAGTGGCATAAACATAGAAACTCGGAGGTCCGCGCGGATTTCTCGGATCGGGCCTGGACCCCCCTCCCTGGCGCGCGGAGCGCGCCAGGGGCGGCGCCGGAGGCGCCGCCAGGGGCCTCGGCGCGGATCCGAGAAATCCGCGCGGACCTCCGAGTTTTTATGTTTACGTCACTTTCTTGTTCCCCTATGTAGAGGGACGTGCCCGAGTCGACCCTCCCCCTCCTGCTCCTCCTCCTCCTTTTCCTCCTCAGGAGCCTCCTCCTCCTCCTCCTCCTCCTCTCCTCCTCCTCCTCCCCTCCTCCTCCTCCTCCTCGTCCTCTTCCTCCTCCCCCTCCTCCTCCTCCTCCCCTCCCCCTCCCCCTCCCCCTCCCCCTCCCCTCCCCCTCCCCCTCCCCCTCCCCTCCCCCTCCCCCTCCCCCTCCCCTCCCCTCCTCCTCTCTCCTCCTCCTCCTCCTCCTCCTCCTCCTCCTCTCCTCCTCTCCTCCTCCTCCTCCCTCCTCCTCCTCCTCCTCCTCCTCCTCCTCCTCCTCCTCCTCCTCCTCCTCCTCCTCCTCCTCCCTCCGCCTCCGCCTCCTCCCTCCGCCTCGCCCGCCTCCTCGCGGGCCGCACGCCCGCGCCCGCGGCCCACGGCGCGGCGTCGCCCTCCGCCGGCGGCTCGCGCGCGGGCGCGCAGGAGGCCCTCGGCGGGAGGGTGCTCAAACATACTTGAGCAAGATAAAAATACACCAAAAATCGTCCCCAGAATTTTGTTTGGACTAATTGGCGAAAAGACGGAATAAAATACGTAAGCAGGGTAAAAATACCCTAACAAAAATCGTCCCTGGACTATTTTTGGACTATTCTTGAATTTCCCCCCTGTAGGGGGACAGGCCCGACTTAATCCTCGGGGGGCCTCGTCTGTCCCATCGCGGCCCTACTCGGGCCGGGCGACAGGGGGGGATAGCAAAGGAGGGGGTTGAGAATCAGCTCACGTAGCCGATTTTCCCAGCGCCTCCCGGCGCCGGGAGGCGCCCATGTATCGAGGAATGGGCCCCTCGGTGAGGCCGAAGCCAGCTGCACGCAGCAGATCTCGTAACCCCCCCTTTCCCTATCCCCTCCTTTCGTCCGGCCCGATCCGACCTCGTCTGTCCCATCGCGGCCATCGGGATACCAAAGGTAGGGGCTTCTCAGATCGGGTCCTAGTAGATGGGGTCGGAGGAGCGCGCCGCATCGATGATACTTCGCCGACGCATCCCCGATGCATCGACGACGTCGGCGTGGAAAGGATCGAGCTCCACATCGATCCGCATCGCCGATGCATCAGCGATGCGGCGCCTGCCTCCGACCCCGTCTACCCAAACCCCATCTGCGAAAATGAACCAAATAAAAAAAAAACAAACGTTCCGATTGTTTTACGGCGCGAGGGGAACTGCTCGTTATATGATGTCTGGTGGCGGTCGATACCCAGGGGGGGCATGGGCCCCCAAGGAATGGGAACGCTGGGGCACGGGGTTGTGTTGCATCCTCGGGGGACCTTGTCTGTCCCATCGCGGCCCTATCCGCGTCGAATCCGTGCCGAACCCATGTCGGACTCGTCGGGTCCGTGCCGAATCCGTGTCGCTTCCGCGTCGAGTCCACGCCGCAGCCGCGCCGAGTCTGCGTCGAGCCCGCGTCGGGCCCAGGAGAAGACCAAGTTTGGGGGGGACGGGCAAAAGGACCCCCGAAGATGCAAACGTGACGATCGCCGGGGCCGAGGACTACACACACATGAGACGAAGCCAGGACGAAGATAAAAATCGGGAGGGGATCCATCGAGCAGCTCTGAGGTCCCGCGGCTCTGGTAGGGGGCCACATGCGAACCCCACCCCCTCCCCCCCACGAGTTCTGAGGGGGAGGGCGGGGTTCACTTCGCTCGGGAGCTCCCGAACGCCGAGAACCCCACTCTCCCCCTCAGAAATCGTGGGGGGTAGGGGTAGGGTTCGCATGTGGCCCCCTAATGTTTCGAGCGCCGCGGCCTCCTCGGCGCGCTCGGGCCTCATCCTGGCCCCGTCCTGCCCCAGAGCTCGGCCGGTATTTTTTGCTCCGCTTTGCCCCGCTCCGGGCAGGCATGCTCGCCGACGGCATCTGAGCTTGCCGTCGCTCGGACGTCCATTTCCCGTGCATTTGTCGGTGTCGTGGGTGTTTTTTATGCTCGATGGTCCAGGATGGTCCTCGATGGTTCTCGCCGAGAAAAAATGCACACGTCCGAGCGATGCCAAGTCAGTGTATGCACCCTGGGCGCTGTTGCGCGCGCTGTCGGCCTCGGGGGCCTGGAGAGGGCCACTATTATCGGGCCCCGGGGCCATCGCAGGCATGGATCCGGGGCGCAGGGATTTTCCACTACTACTACCACTACGAATACCACCACTACGACTACTACGACTACCACCACTACGACTACGACTACGACTACGACTACGACTACGACTACGACTACGACTACGACTACGACTACGACTACGACTACGACTACGACTACTACTACTACTACTACTACTACTACTACTACTACTACTACTACTACTACTACTAACTACTAACTACTAACTACTAACTACTAACGACTACGACTACGACTACGACTACGACTACGACTACGACTACGACTACGACTACTACTACTACTACTACTACTACTACTACTACTACTACTACGGATCCGGGGCGCAGGGATTTTCCACTACTACTACCACTACGAATACCACCACTACGACTACTACGACTACCACCACTGCGACTACGACTACGACGACTACTACTACTACTACTACTACTACTACTACTACTACGACTACGACTACGACTACGACTACGACTACGACTACGACTACGACTACGACTACGAATACGACTACGACTACGACTACGACTACTACTACTACTACTACTACTACTACTACTACTACTACTACTACTACTTCTACTACTACTACTACTACTACTACTACTACTGCTACTACTTCTTGTTTTTCCTCTCAGGCAAGTGAAGGGAGATGTAACAAGATCGTGGTGTCTGAGGCGGAGACTAGGAGTAACCAGCACAAAAAGGCACCGGGATACCTACACCTGGTGCCACCGGAGTTCCCGTTCGAGCCGGAGGACCCCCCTGGAACTCCCGGCGCGGAGGACCCCATGGATCCGGGGCGCAGGGATGCTCCCCTCGGAAGGGGGCCGGGTCCCCTGGGGCCGCGGACGGAGCCCCCCCCCCGATCGCCGACGGCACAGGAGTTCCCAAGTCTCCTGTGCTGGCGTGCTGTCTTGCACAGAACACTGCGGCCTCCATGCTCCTCCTCCTCCCCCTTCTACTCCTCCTACTCCTCCTCCTTCTCCTCCTCCTCCTCCTCCTCCTCCTCCTCATCGCCTCCAACCTCCTCCTGCATCCGTGCCTCTCCTAGTGGGGGGCTGCGAACAGCGCAAACGTCGCCATTTCCGTGGGCTCTTGGGAGGCACAGCGGAGTGCTGAGCAGCGCAGATCATGTGACACCTCGCGGCTCACCCTGGGGCTGCGAGCTGCGCGACTGTAACCAATTTCGTGAGCTCCTGGGAGGCACGGCGGAATCAAGGGCAACGCAACTCATTTCAAACCTCGCAACTCCGTCGGAGGCTGCGAACTGTACGACCGTTGCCACTTTCGTGGGCGCCTGGGAGGCACGGCGGAGTGCAGGGCAGCGCAGATAATTGTAGACCTCGCGGCTCCGTCGGGCGTTGCGACCTGGGCAGCTGTCCCGATTCTCGTACGCTCCTGGGGAGCACGGCGGAGTGCAGGACAGCGCAGATCATTTGAGCCCTCGCGGCTTACTCAGGGGTATGCAAACTGCGCAAGTATCACCACGGTCGTGTGCTCGTGAAACGCACGGAGGAGGGCTGAGCAACCCAGATCATGTGAGATCTCGCGCTTCACCCTGGGGCTGCGAGCTGCGCGACTGTCGCCAGTTTCGTGGGTTCCTGGGAGGAACGGCGGAATCAAAGGCAACGCGGATCGAAACGCGCAGCTGCCGCCTTTTTTCGTGGACCTCTGGGAGGCACGGCGAAGTGCAGGGCAACGCGGAACCTATGAGACCTCGCGGCCCCGTCGGGGGCCGAGAACGGCGCAGTGGTCTCCACTTTCGTGGGCTCCTGGGAGGCACGGCGGAGTGCAGAGGGGTCCACACGGCTCGTGACCGCATGGCGCGTGGCGCCGTCCCGTCATTAGCACGTCGCGCTAGAGCACGGAACGCCAGGACACGCAGCGTCCAGGGCCCCTCCCTCCTCAGGCGCCCGTCGCCCGAAGCAGCAGCAGGGGTGAGCCGAGCCGATGTAACGTGTGGCGATGTTACTCTCCCTAATACGTATTCCCTGTTCCGTCTCCATCCTCCTTGGCGTACGCCCCAGGGGGACTCCAAAAAGCTCTCGACAGAAATCCGAACCGACTCCGAGAGACATCCGACAAGTCTCTGGCCTTTCTGCTCACCCTCCTCCCCCCTCTCCTCTCCCTCCTCCGCCCGTTCCTCCTCTTCCCTCCTCCCCACCGTCCTCCTGTCCCTCCTCCTCCTCCTCCTTCCTCCTCCTCGGCTGCTCCTCCTCCTCCGGTTCCTCCTCGCTCCTCCTCCTCCTCCTCCTCCTCCTCCTCCTCCTCCTCCTCCTCCTCCTCCTCCTCCTCGGCTGCTCCTCCTCCGATTCCTCCTACGTCCTCCCCCTCGTGGGGCCTCCGCGTCCCTGATCCGGGCGACCTGTCCAGGGATCGCTTCTGGCTCGGCCGGTGGGGCTGTGCGAAACGTCCAGGATGAGGAGGAGGAGGAGGAGGAGGAGGAGGAGAAGGAGGAGGAGGAGGAGGAGGAGTGAGTACATGCGTTCCCCCTGAGCCTATCCTCCCCCCTATGGGCTGGTGGGGTTATGCGAAACGTCTCGAATAGTGAGTTAGTCAAAAACCCTACCAGGGACGCGCGGTAAGGACGCAGGACCCTTGGAAGCCGAAGTTGGGATTTCTGGGGCGGCGGACGACGAAAACCTCAATCGCGCAAGAGCAAGGAAGAGCAAGGACGCAAGGGTATCCTGAGCAGAGTCGCGCGTCCTTGTTAGGGTTTTTGACTGTACATGCGTTCCCCCTGAGCCTATCCCCCCCCCCGAATTTGGGCAGGGCCAACCGTCCCAGCAGTCCCAGCACCGACCGTCCCCGGCCTGCCACGAGGAGCTCTGAGATCGGCAGAGAGCTCTCATTAAAAAAACGTAATGCTAGAAGACAGGGCTGACGTGTTAAAACAACAGTGCCTCAACCAGAGGTGTTCTACGAAGCGAGTGCTCTAACCCCGCATGGTCCTCGGAAAATGTGCTGCTGCGCCTATACGGTCGAGAACTTGTGCTTAGCGTGTCGCGGCGGCGGCGCCAGCGACACGTTATGCCCTGCGAGCGCATAGCGTGTCGCTCCGCCCCGCGGGGCGGGAGGCTCGGGAGCAGCTCGGGACGCTGACGCATCAAGGCTGGGACGTGATTCACGTGTCGCGTCCAAGCGAGATGTGCCAGAACTGGCGGCGCGACACGCTAGAAACCAAAGTTCCAGACCATACCAGGACGCTTGGTCACAGCTTGATTCACGTTGGACCCCAAGATCCGACGTATTGTTTTTCAATGCGGGGTCTCAGGAAATCCAGGCCCGTTCCCAGCGACGGGCTTCGTATCTTGAGTAATTGTTTGACGGTCCTATGCACAGCGAGGGACTCTAGAGGCCGAAAGCATTAAAAATCTCCGTCTTGATGCGTTCAGTACGTTGGATATTCAGGAGTCCCTGGAGCGTGTTTGTTAATCAGCAAGTGGCAAGTTCACTTGCATGACACTTCGTCCACACTTCGCCTCCTTTCCAGACAGCGCTCGGCCGAAAAGGCGGGCAAGCGAGTCCCGGCCTTGCGCGAAGTGCAGACTTCCTTTGGGGCCTCGCCACGCCCCCGCCCCCTTGGGAGGCGGCCACGGGGGGTCGGTATGGACCAATTGGGACCCCCGAGTATCTGTCAGGGAGGGGGGGGTGAAGCCAGATCCGCTCAAAATCTGCAAACGGACCCCTCACCGCGGATGCGTGTTCGGCGGTCCCGGGCGCCGAAAACAGCCCCCGGAAACGGAACCACAACAGAAAGCCTCCCCGAAGCCAGAACCTCGAACCTGCCCGCCCTGTCTGCTGCTCGGGACCAGTGCTCGGTCACCTCAGACCCCAAGACGGCTCCCCTGCCAAGGCCTATCGGATAACCGCAGTACACCCGTGAGCAAGACAGCATGTCTTCGTGCACCGGCATGTCGCCGGGGGGGGGCCCAGGCCCCCCAGGCACGATCGTTAGCTACCAATGCCCTGGGGGGTTGGGGGGCTTGGCCCGGGCAGCGAGCGTTCCACGCCGGAGGGCAAGATTACCTTGCGGCGGGCCCAACCCGTTAGCATCAAAAGGACAAGAGGAGCTGGCCGATCTTCGCACGAGCCACGACAGCGCAGGCGTCGCCGTGCATTGCGCAAGCCGTGTGGGAGGCGCGCGCGTTGCCCGACGCACACCCCAGCGATAGCAGGACGAGGAGTGAGGCCCCAGGCTTGAAGAAGAACGGGCGCGAGAACGAGGGGGGGCGTGGCCCCAGTGGCGAGCGCGACCCGCCCGAAGGCAACACAAACAATCTCCCGGTGGCGGGCGTGACGCCCGCAGGCGAACCGCAACATCGGGATCTTGGAAGGAGCTCCCAAACTGTGGGGCCACGAAGCGTGTGAGGGTGTACCGAGACGGTAGACTGATGCGGGCAAGCAATCCTTTCGGCCTCCCACGAAATATTCTTAGAACCCAACGTTGTTCGAATAAAAGAAGCAACCTTCGTAGAACATAGTCCCGATGTGTTAAACTAAGACAGTGGCAGCCCGAGCCAGGAACGTTTGAAGAACATGTCGTGCAGACCAGAAGAGGTTCTTAGAACATTGTCTGGTGGGTCTTCATCGGGGAAACGTAAGATTCGGGTTCGGGGAACTCGGGTTGGCCTGACAGGACCATCATGAAAATGACGAGACCCGATCTGAAATTCGACGCGAGCTCACGCTGCAGCAAACATCCCACGGAAACTCGACCGTCAGAATCCAGGACGCGCTCGTCCAAAAACGCTGGCAAACTCGAATCCCAGCGTACTCGAGTCTTACACAGGGTTCTTGGAACATAGACCCGATGTGTCAAAACAAGACAGCCATAGCCAGGAACGTTCTACAATAACATCTCGTGCAGACCACACAGCAGGCACTTGGAACATTGTCTAATGGGCCTATAGGCCTTAGGCAAGTCAGGACGCTTCGCCACTGCTCGAGATGACGGCCGGAGTTATGTATGAGGAAAAAGGGAGAGGGGGGAGGAGGAGGAGGAGGAGGAGGAGGAGGAGGAGGAGGAGGAGGAGGAGTGAGGAGAAGGAGGAGGAGTGAGGAGGAGGGAGGAGGAGGAGGGAGGAGGAGGGGTAGGAGGAGAGGAGGGAGGAGGAGGAGGAGGAGGAGGAGAGAGGAGAGGGGAGGAGGAGGGGGAGGAGGAGGAGGACGGATCAGGAGAAAGGAGGGGGGAGGAGGAGGAGGAGGAGGAGGAGGAGGAGGAGGAGGAGGAGGAGGAGGAGAGAGAGGAGGAGGAGGAGGAGGAGGAGGAGGAGGAAGGAGGAGGAGGAGGAGGGAGGAGGAGGAGGAGGAGGAGGAGGAGGAGGAGGAGGAGGAGGAGGAGGCGGCGGCGGTGTCCTCGAGGGCCGCGCGCGGCCCGGGGCCCGGGAGGCTGCCGGCGCAGCGCCGCGGCCCCGCCGCGGGCTCGCCGCGAGGCGGCGCCTCGCGGGGCGGCGCCTCCAGCGCGCCGCCGGCCAGCAGCGCGCCCGGGCCGCGGGCGCCGGAGGCGCGGGGCGGGGGCAGTCCGTGGGCCTCGGGGGGCTGCGCGCAAAAGCCACCAATCAGCCACAACGGGGGGAGCTGTGACCCTTACCCCCCTGGAGGAAGCCATCGCGTCGGCGACCTCTCGAGAGGGGTGTCGAAGTCGATGGGTCCCCCAGGGGGGGAAGGACCATAGCTCCCCCAGTTGGGGCTGGCCTGAGCCAGGCCCCCCTCGAGTCGGGAAGAAATCGCGCGACGGCAGGTTTTGCTCGGTGTTCGGCCTCATGGGGACCCTGGCCGGGCCTCGGGGCCGCCAGAGAACGGCGTAGGAGGAAGCACCGGTGCAGGGGAACGGGTCGGGACCTCTGAGGGCCGGCGCTGCGCAGAGATCATGACGTCGGGGGGCCATATGGGGAGCCCTGACCCCACCCAGAGATCCGAGGACGTGCTGCTGCCCGCCTGGCAGTTTTTTTCCCCTGGACTGCGGCCTCCGGGGCCCGTGCTTGGGCCCCGGGGGCCATCAGAAAAATGGATCTGCGACGAAACACCACCCCTGCAGGGAGTTTGGACGCCCGAACTGGGTACGGAAAAATGGGTACCATGCCCAACAGCAAATGTGTTCCCAAACCAACAGCGGCCGCTGTTGGGCAGGCGGCCTTCTGTCTCGAATGTACACAGGCCGCGGCGGCGTGGACAGCGAATCCTGTTCAAAATGACCAGGAACTGCTGTTGGGCATTGTACCCATTCTTTCCGTACCCATTTCGGGCGTCCAGAGGGAAGGGTGGGGCCGCGGCTCTCAAAGATCACATCGGCGGACGTCTGGGCAGTGGGCCCATGGCGACGACAACCCCGCTTTACTATACCGGTTCCCTTTTGCCGCTTTGTTGCCGGCTCCGTCGCCGTTTTTTTCGCTGGTTCCGTCGCTGTTATTTTTGTTGCCGGTTCCGGTTCCAGCTCCGTTCCAAATCCCGGAACCGTTTTTGTTGCCGTTCCAGGTCTCGCTGTTTTTTACCGTTCCCGCTTCCCACATATAGTATGTATATATACTTGTTCGAAAACGGTGCAAGACGGCCCTGCCGATGCTGGGGCCCACTAAGGCCTAGACCCCCTCGGGTCATGAAAAAGTCACGACGGGAGGTTTTCGCTATTTCCAGCTTCTGGAAGGCCCTCACACGGCCTCGGGGCCGCCCAAAAAACGTCTGATGGGGATCAGAGGCTGGTCCCGGGGAGCGATCGAAACATTTGGGGGTCGACGTTGTGAAAGAGTCATGACGTCTCAAGTCTGGAGACCCTGGGCAAGAGTAACCATTGGTGGGCGACTTTCGGGGGCCG